>CM053267.1:62748322-62817586 GCA_028583415.1 Protea cynaroides | reverse complement strand
CTGGTGGTTGAGGTGTTTGAGGTGTTGGGTGGTTACCCACTGGTGCTGCACTGGCTTGTCCAGTCTGCATGGGTGTAGCATGTGCGGCCTGGAACATAATCCCCATTGCAACTTGCATTTGAGCATGTGCATGTTGCATCTATTGCAGCTGCTGTGCTAGATTCATTATCACGGTTGCTAACTCCGGTGGTGGAGGTGGTAAGTTGGTAGAATTTGCCTGATTTGGATTTCCTGGGGGTACAACCTGTGGATTTCCCTGTGCATATATATTCTCCTGGCTAGTTTCCTCTACAGGTGGTGGTGGAACTGCATTTCGACTCTGCCTGGTTACTCTACATCCAGACATGTTTTCTTCTGAGATTGGTGGTGCCTTAAAATCATCAAAATAGGTGAGTCAATCATTTATACTGCATGTAGGCATGCTAATCGATGTAAAATTCCAAAATTTTCAGCTTATTTTTTGAAAAATACTGTCTTTTCTATGCAGGGTCGATGGTGGGGGTCGATGGTATTCCGACCCTTAGTATCCGACCCTGGGAATGACCTATTCTTCCCGAGAGCTGGGGGTCGATGTCGGGGTCGATGGGTATCCGACCCTCAGTATCCGACCCTAGTTTTCTGTCAGATTCCCGAGAGCTGAGGGTCGATCTGGGGGTTGATCCGAGGGTCGATGATCCTGGTCGAATTGTCCGACCCCCAGACCAAAAATCAGACCTTTAAGATCCGATTATGGGTTCATTCCCCATCATTTCTCTCCCGTTTCGACTCGTCTCCCACCTCTGAGTTGCTACAGTGCCACTCCGCTATTTTGGTCAGTTTGGATCCGTGTTTCGACGTCCACATCATCCCTACAGGTATGCTTTCTCATTTTTACCTGTTTTTAGGTTTCCATTTCTAGATTTTTGTCCATTTAATTTGTATTTTTCAAATTAAACTTTTTCCAACCGTAAAAATTCGATTTTTATTGGGGGCTTTTGTTATTGGTGTCTCTAGGACCGAAAGCCCTCAAAAATTTTTGAGTTTCATCGGTTGGTTATCGAGAACTTGGATTTTTGCTCTTTTTGCCCTAATTTGTCAAAATTTTTTATTTCTCGCAATTTCTTCAAATTGGACTTCATTAGCTAGAATTTCCTACTGTCCGAGTGTTGTAGGACATGTTCGGACCTACATAAGTCCTCCTGCCCACGTGTCTGGGTGACAAGTGAGGCTTTTGGCCAACTTACGTCGTTATAATGTCAAAATTTTGGATTTTCTATCTTATTAACATATTATCTGTTTTCTTTTCTTTCTTATTGGCAGATACCATGGCTCGTACCAAGGTACCCAGAGTTCATGATCCTCTTCGCTTCCATTCCAATGAAGCCGAGGCACAATATGCCCACTTTGTTCGTAAGAAAGTGGAGGGAGGTCGTATGGTGAACTTGGCTGAGTTAGCCTTGTTCAACGTGAAGAGAGCCTTTGGTGATATGGGGTGGCTCCCTGTCATTACCTACGACGCTTGCACATGCCTGGATTTAGTGCGACAGTTTTCTTGTTATCTCCAGGTGGTGGGGAATTACAATGACGTCAAGAGGGGTCAGGAGTTGCGTATCACTAGTTACGTCAAAGGGGTGAACATCTCTTTTGATTATTGGCAACTGGCCGACCTACTGGGCATTCCCTATGATGGCCCCACGGTATACTGTGCTCCTGGAGAGCCCCAGTTCGTCTCCACAGAGATGAGGGCTGAGATTAATAGTCAGTTGCTACGACCTGATCGCTGGCAGATGAGGGCTTGCTATATGCGTCCGGCTCCACGGGTCTTTTGCAAGATTATCCAGCATAACCTGCTCCCGCAGAGTGGTCACTACGAGAGGGTTTCCCAGCTGACCCAGTATCTTTTGTATAGCATTTGCACTAGACAGCTCATCTGCCTTCCTTACATCATCATGCGGACTATGATCAGTGCCACATTGCCCAGTCATAGGGGTAATCTACCCTATGGACGTATGATCACTATGTTGCTGACCCGCCTGGGAGTTGATTTAGTGGATGAGAAGATTCAGGAGAAAACCTTCTCGTCGCCTCTAGATTGGGAGGCTATCTGCAAGATGGGCTTGTAGGATGCTCAGGTCAGTGATGAGGAGAGGAACGCGATGGTGCGTCCTCGCACTCGCGTAGAGATAGCTAACGTTGAGGTAGTTGCTGCCGCCGCTAAAGTTCATGCGGATCCTGCCGATGACGATGACCGCATGTACATGGATGTAGACTCGATACCATCGCCTTCACCCACGCATGCGGCTGGAGCTGGTACTTTATTTGCGGTGGGTCTTGCACCTGAGACTGGTCCTTCTCATGCGGCTGGTCCTTCACACTCACCTTCTGATATGATGGAGATGTTGCATGAGATTAGAGAGGCTCAGCGCAGATCTGATCTGAGGATGGAGGAGTTGCTGGACGCTCAGCATGTGAGAGTGGATGAGTCCATAAACGCCCAGCGTACATCAGACATGAGGATGGGAGAGTTACTAGACGCTCAGCGGGTGAGAGTGGATGAGCTACTAGACTTCCAGTGGACATCAGCCATGAAGATGGGAGAGCTCATGGAGGCTCAGCATCAGACTGATCAGCGGGTAGTCGATCTTACAGCTAGTCTGCAGACGACCCAGACTCAGATAGCCTGGTTGACTAGAGTCTACGCTGAGGACTATGACAGAGACCGCGAGGCACCACCTCTTCCTTCACCTCCAGCTTCATGATTATATTTCTTTACTTTTTTTTTTTGTAATATAGAGTAACTGTCCGTGTTGTGGACTGTACTCTGGTTTAAGTATTAATATATATATATATATATATATATATATATATATATATATATATATATATATATATATATATATATTTGTTTTTCTCGCATTATATTTAAAATTTGTTTCCCCTTTAATAGATGCATTATTCTCTTTTTAAATTGGTCTCAAACATCACTTGTACTTATAGTGTATTAATATTATAATTTTTACTTTTTATCCTATCTCAGTTCATAATTGGTTGTGAAAGTATGCTGGTCTAGCGGACAAGGCCTGAAAGCTCTGATACCAAGTTGCTACACCCCAATTCTGCACTATTCAGAATGGTGTGATGAACCTCTGACAAACCAACGGTTCAACCAGGATCTCGAGTAGGCTATATCCGTGTTATATAAACCCCATACATCCATAATCATAATCAGAGTAAATATACAATAGCGGAAGTCTTATAATAAAATGAACTGAGAATCTATTGTGATATCAATATTTAAATAACAAATTATTCTGTATCAACTAAAACATAAATAAATAAATATCAAATACATGTCTTTAATAAATCCAAATAGATAAAACTAAAAATCTAATCGAATACACATGAGTTGCACTCGCAAGAGATGTCATGTGTATCCACTTCATCTTCAGCTACCATCGCCGCAACGTTCTCGTATTCTGGAGCATTTATATAATCTTCAACGGTTGCACCTGCATCATCAACTAAAAAAAATATTCAACGTCGAAGGGTGAGCATACATCACGGCTCAGTGAGCAAACAAAACAATGCAACAATACATATGCATGCAATCAATTCATATCTTTGGTCTGATTTTACGTTTGCACTGTGCTATAGAAAGGATAGGTGGCCACCGCACCTCTATGCACGAGAGTGTGGATACGCCCGGTGAACCTCTCACCATCGCCCACAGCACCCACAACTAACATTGTACACGAAGGTCACGTTTATCGCTGCACAACTTCATACCAACAAATAAACCCCTGATGGCTAGGGCTGCAAACGGGGCTCGCTACTAACCAATCCTAATGTCAAATATTGTATCCAAGGCCTTACCCCAGCATCCCTCAGAGCACCCGTAGAGATAGAGCTAAGGCCTCCCGGTAGAGTATAGGACTCAAGGACTGAGACCCTCCTTGATGCCCTACGTCGCAATAGTTCTGCTAAGGTAATGGTGATACGACGATGCTAATGCACAAGACTTGAGTTAGAGATAGAGCTAAAGTGCCCGGATCAAACACCGCCTAACACTTCCCCTGATGCCCTACTCGCATCAAGCACACTAACCACATACAAACAATCACATGCCTATTCCTATCATCATCATCATCATCATCATGTTATCAACAATAAAGTAAATATGCATGAAACAATAATAGAAATATTGGATGACATGTAATATGCACATTACAAGCATATTCGCATAAAATCAAGCATGGCATTAGACTCAAGAAAATAAAAGTAGTTTGTTATTATTCAGTTAATGTAGGTCTTGTTTCCTCACCTTAGCTTGCTAGTAGATCCTCTTTCAAGCTTTAAGAATCACCTTTATATTGATATTATATTGCTAGAATACCTAACAAAGTTGATAAAATTTAATTAGATTTTATTCCAATTTTTCTAACTTGCTGTTAACTGTAGGGTCGATGCTAGGGTCATGGGTCTATCGACCCTAGGTGCGACCACCTCTTTTCTGGATTTCCCGAACACTGGGGGTCGATGCTAGGGTCGGATCTACCATCGACCCTAGGTGCGACCCCCATGGTTTGAGTCGAAAATATCAGATTTTGTTTTCTCTTTCATGGTTGGGTCCTATGGCTTACTTCTACAATTCATTCTATACATGTTCTATGGTTTAGAACTATACTTTATTCACCTACATGGTTTTAATGATCTCCTCCATGGTTTCCATTGAAACGAAACCATGGATGAATGATTTGGGTTCCTCCTAAATAATCCCCTCTTCATTATCTACTCTAAGGTCTTAAGAAATTCATGGAGATAGTATCCATACCTGAGAAGTATGCTTCTTCCTCTGAATCCCTTCTCCTTGGTCTTCTTCTCCACTTTCCTTCTCTTCTCCTTCTCTTCCTTCTCTTTTCTTTCTCTCAATTCAATTAGGGATGTAAAAGGAGTGAAAGAGGCTTAGAGACGTCCTATTTACAGGGTGGAAACTCCTAAACTAAGTCCCATTGAGATTTGGAAGGAATCCAATCAAAATTTGGAAACTTTCCTAATTTCAGTTTCTGGCGGCAACTGAGGGTCGATGATCCCGTCGACCCTTGGTTTCCTAAAGTGTCCGACCCCCTCTGTAAAATAGGGGGTCTGACTTTCTGTCTTGGGGGGTCCGACCCTCCCTTACCCACCCTCCCTTTAAATTAAGTGTTTTTGGGTCGATTTGATACCTGGGATCACGATCTCCTTCACGCCCTTGGTCCATTCATCTCGTCCATGATGGGTAAACCTGGTTCAAGGTGGTAAGACCGGGTTAGTTTGATACGAGTCTTACACTATCATAGCTGAAGGTTCATGATTTCCTGATGACTATAGAATCTAGAATTGATCTTTGTTGACAAGCAATGGGGAATGCTCCTCGTTCACCATTCTTGACGAGCTATCCTAACTTGTGGCACTGGGCTATGATAGACATGGATCGGGCTCTAATTGATGAAGCTAGAGATTGTTTTTGAATTGGTCTCCGACTGATAGAGACAAGATTGACTTTGAATTGGTCTCTGATTGATAGAGATCAAGATTGACTTTGAATTGGTCTCTGATTGATAGAGATCAAGATTGACTTTGAATTGGTCTCTGATTGATAGAAATCAAGATTGAATTTGAATTAGTCTCTGATTGATAGAGATCAAGATTGACTTTGAATTGATCTCTGATTGATAGAGATCAAGATTGATAGTCATGGATTGGGCTCTAATTGCTAGAGGCAAGGATTGCTTGAGTTGGGCTCCGATTGATAGAGGCCAAGGATGACAATCATGGATTGGACTCTAAATGATAGAGATGATGGATTGATTGAGTTGAAATGATTGAAACTCTCTTTAATTCCTTCATGAAATAGAATATGGACCAGCGGTAATGGTTGAACAGGCCTAGAGGCTAACTCATGCTCATATTGAGTTCATATGAATGAAACTTTTCTTAGTTCCAACATAAATCGAAACCTGAACCGGAGTTGACGGTTAGACAAGCCTAGGGGCTAATTAAATTCAAATGAATGGAACTCTTCTTAGTTCCAACATGAATCAGAACTTGAATCACGGTTGATGGTTGAATAAGTCTAGTGGCTGATTGAATTCAGATGAATGAAACTCTTCTTAGTTCCAACATAAATCAGAACCTGAACCAAAGTTGATGGTTGGACAAGCCTAGAGGCTAAATAAATTCAGATGAATGGAACTTTTCCTAGTTTCGACATGAACTGGAATCCTAACCAAAGTTGATGGTTGGATAAGCCTAGTGGCTAATTGAATTCAGATGAATGGAATTTTTCATAGTTCCGACATGAATCAGAACCTAAACAGGAGGTGAAGGGTGAAAAAGCCTAGGGGCCGAATGCCTTCTTCATTTTAGCATGATCTAGGAGTGATGATTGAACCTACCTAAAGGTTAAACCCTTCTTTAATTCTGAGATGAACCAGAAATGGTGGTTGAATCTAGGGCTGAATATTTCTTTGATTCTGAGATGAACTGGATGTGATTGAATCTGCCTTGAGGCTGAATCTTTCCTTAATTCTGGATGAACCGAAATGATGATTGGACCTGCCTAGGGGCTGAATCTTTCCTTCAGTTCTGAGATGAACCAGAAATGGTGGTTGGACCTGCCTAGGGGCTGAATATTTTTTTGATTCTGAGATGAACTGGATGTGATTGAATCTGCCTAGGAGCTAAATCTTTCCTTAATTTTGGATGAACCGAAATAATGATTGGACCTGCCCAGGGGCAGAATATTTTTTGATTCTGAGATGAACTGGATGTGATTGAATCTGCCTAGGGGTTGAATCTTTTCTTAGTTCTGGATGAACCGAAATGATGATTGGACCTGCCTAGGGGCTGAAATCTTTCCTTAATTCAAAGGTGAATAGGGAATATTGATTGGATTTGCCTAGGGGCTGAATCTTTCCTTAATTCAGAGATGAATCATAAAATATGATTGGATTTTCCTAGGGGCTGAATCTTTCCTTAATTCTAAGGTACATTGAGAACGGTGATTGGATTTGCCTAGGGGCTGAATCTTTCCTTAATGATTGGATTTGCCTAGGGGCTGAATCTTTCCTTAATTCTGGGGTGAATGGAGAATGATGATTTGATTTGCCTAGGGATTAAATCTTTCCTTAATTATGAGATGAATTGAGAAGTATGATTGGATTTCCCTAGGGGCTGAATCATTCCTTAATTCATAGATGAATCGGAAACTCTGATTGGATTTACCTAGGGGCTGAATCTTTCCTTAATTCTAAGGTACATTGGGAACTATGATTGGATTTGCCTAGGGGCTGAATCTTTCCTTAATTCAAAGATGAATCGAGAACTATGATTGGATTTGCCTAGAGGCTGAATCTTTTTTAATTTAAAGGTATATTGAGAACTATGATTGGATTTAACTAGGGGCTGGATTTGACTAGGGACTGAATCTTTCCTTAATTCAAAGGTACATTGAGAACTATGATTGGATTTACCTAGGGACTGAATCTTTCCTTCTTTTTTACAAAATTTGATGTTCATTCAAGATCTAGATTCATGACTTCCATTGATTCATTTAGAAAGATAATATGGATGGATCTCAAGGTGGGAGATCAATACAATTTCTTAGTTGTAGGGACCTCTCACCCTAAAAGGGTGGATATGGTTGCAGATTGATACTTTTCCAAAGGCATTGTAACTCAATGGAGAAATATCAAGATTCTAGACATCTAGAGGAGTAGAAGTCACATGCACAATCAAGGATGACTCAACCAAACAAGAGTTAGATCCCTCATAAGGGCGATTGGGTAAACATTATCCAAGTTAATTTAATTGAATTTGATTAAGCCATGTGTTCAGTCTTGGGACCTCATGATTCCAAAATGGATAATCAGTGGTACCAAGGTCTGGCCAATTGGATTACTGAATTCGATGAAATTGAAATGGATATATTAATCCGTCGTCCTTATTAGGGATGGTTAGCAAAAGCGGTCATAGATGAACAAACTAGTAAATTTCTTCTTGACCATGGTATCTAAGTCTTGACAGGGATTTTCTACTCATTTTTTGAAATCGACGTGTTAACAATGAGAGATTCGACACATCGAGCTTACTTAATGGAGGGTGTATAGTGACCGTCTACTATGATGTAGAACAGTGTGTACATACCTCATACTCCCAATGGGTGAGATTTCAAGATGTTCATCGTGTAGATTCTAACATGTTGACCAATCGAGGACAAAAACGGGCAGAACTTCAACGTCTCGAACATGGATGCCATGGTTAAGCTGATTTTACCAGGTCGGTTCAGGGATGAACCAAAAAAATAACAAACATTGGGCTACAATCTGGGTTATGACAGAAAAGGCCACCTTGAAGAGGATGGGGTAACCTATCACCGAATGCTCGATGAATAATGGGCCCCCAATCCCTTTATATACTATGTTGCAAGGATCCAAGCGACGTGGAGTAGCATAACGCATTCTCAGGCGGACCCAAGAAACGCTCGTTAGAGGCTACTCGCCGATCGTGGTCTCACAAAGTACAGGCCAAGGCTGTGTGTTTCGCCTAGCGGGCTGCCCCATATGCATGGGACCCGGTTCGACTACTCGCACGAATGTGTGACAGAACTCATTCCCCCCAAAGCAATAATATACAAGCATAAATATAGTATCCTAAAATCTAGCATCCAATTCACACAAGGAAAGTTTTCATTTAGGAGTTTGACATTTATATCCCCAGTGGAGTCGTCATTGTGAGGACAAAGATGAAAATCTTTGAAGTCGCCACCTAGATTAAGGTCTAGGACCATAGAAATGTGAAATTTCACCCTAAGATAAGACTTCGATTGACTCATGACCCTTAGATTAGATTTCTGGTCCATCAAAGATTGGGTAAGCGTCAGGTTACAGTTATGGGAAGGGGTTAGACACCCAAACCGTCCGATAGAAATCGGTCTCCTATACCTTTCCTATGCTAGACTCTATTTGTTAAACCAAACCAAACCAAGTGGTTTGATGTCATTGAACCGAATCTGTATCCATCAGATTGCCTACGTATTATGGAATTATTTCGAAAATCAGGTTCACCATCGTAGTTCAGGTGTGATTAAAGTTTATGGATGTGATTTATGCTTGTGCATGATTAAGTTCATTGTTCAAGTTGAAGTTTATGCTTGAAAGGTTGAGAAATCCTATGGGTTAGGATCTGGATAGTCCATGTGGACTGATAGATAGTCCTAGTTGATCAAAGAATAACCCTATTTGGGTTGAAATATGGATAACCCATTCTGGGTTGGAATGTGGATAACCCTATGTGGGTCAAAATGTGGACTAAGGTGTGGATCTGAATTTGAGTTTCTCCCAAATGGCCTACGTATCCTAGGGTTTGCCCTAGGAATCAGAATCCACGTAGTTCGGGCTGGATAACCCTATTTGGGTCAAAATGGGGCTTGGATTGAAATGGTTGAATATCCTAGTGGATCTATGGGTAGTCCAAGTGGACTAAGGTGTGGATCCGAATTTGGGTTTCTCCCAAATAGCCTACATATCCTAGGGTTTGACCTAGGAATCAAAATCCGCATAGTTTGAAATGGATAACCTGTTCTAGGTTAATGATTGAGAACCTATTCTAGGTTTAGGGTTCAGAACCTATTCTAGGTTTAGGGTTTATAACCTATTCTAGGTTTAGGGTTTACTGAGGGTCAAATCGTCCTAAATTACCCTTTTCATTCTGAATTCTAATTTTGGAAAATTTGGCAAAAAATTCTCTTTCTTTATTAAGATTTTTATTATTCCCATTATGCCCTTCCCAAGAATGTGGGTGCCTAAATGCACGTCCCCACACCTAATATGTTTGCTAGGTGTACAGATATGGCAGTTCGACTAAGGTGTTGCATAAATTAAATTATTGCCAAAAATAGAATATTCTATCTAAATATGGCATGTAAAACATTTATGGCAAGAAATTCATATTTAGTAAGATTATTAAAAATCTCTCAAATATGGTATGTATTACAAATAAGGCAAGAACCTATATGGCATGATCTAGTATGCTATCTTCTAAGCATGGCAATACCTAATATGACCATTTTTAGGGTTTTCTATCCTAATTGCTATTTTCTTTTCATTTTAGGGTTTTCTACCCTAATTGCTATTTTCTTTCCATTTTAGGGTTTTCTACCCTAATTGTTATTTTCTTTCCATTTTAGGGTTTTCTACCCTAATTGCTATTTTCCTTCCATTTTTAGGGTTTTCTACCCTAATTGCTATATTTTTTCCATTTTTAGGGTTTTCTACCCTAATTGCTATTTTCCTTCCATTTTTAGGGTTTTCTACCCTAATTGCTATATTCTTTTCATTTTTAGGATTTTCTACCCTAATTGCTATTTTCTTTTCATTTTTAGGATTTTCTACCCTAATTGCTATTTTCTTTCCATTTTAGGGTTTTCTTCCCTAATTGTATTTTCTTTCTATTTTAGGGTTTTCTACCCTAATTGCTATTTTCCTTCCATTTTTAGGGTTTTCTACCCTAATTGCTATTTTCTTTCTATTTTAGGATTTTCTACCCTAATTGATATTTTCCTTCTATTTTAGGGTTTTCTACCCTAATTGTTGTATTTTTTCCATTTTTTAGGGTTTTCTACCCTAATTGTATTTTCTTTCCATTTTTACCTTAATTATTGACTTTTTTTCAAAAAAATTAAATATGGTAGGTGAAAGCATTCAAAATATATCATTGATGACATTCCAAATATAGCAATATGCATCCAAATATGATTGATGGATCAGATTTATTTTAAAAAAATATTCATGAATTTAATCCAACCATTCAAATTCAATTAAACCATTCAAAAGGTATTCCAATAGATCAAATCACTAAAATCATAATCTAACCATTCAGATTAATTTAAATCATTCACAATAAAGATCCAATGGTTCAGATTCCACATCAAAGTAGATTATGATCAATGGGTCAAATCTAATTACCAAAATATTCAATATCCATGGTCAAGATTTAATCACCCAAACACTCAAGATCAATGGTCAGATTTAATCACCAAAATTAATAAAATCAAGGTTCAAATCTGATCATTTAAATTATTAAAATGAATTAGCAGATTTGATCATCAAAATTATTAAAATCAATGATTAAATTTGATCATCAAATTATTAAAATCAAGGATCAGATTTACATATAAAAATATTCAAATTCAAAGGCTAGATCTTATCACATCAAAAATTCAAATCAATATCAGATTCACACAAAATTTATTTAATGTCATGTTCACAATGGAATCAAGGATGAATGGGACAGATCAAATGGAAGTTGAGATTAAATCAGGTTGATGAAGGCATACAACAGATCAATTGGATTGGGGGTGCTGGATTGGTGGATGAGATGCATGTGAATCAGGTAGGGCTGCAATGGAGATGAGCAACAGCAGGTGGCACATCAAGGGATTTGGCAAGAATGATGGTGGTTTTGGCTGGGTAGTGTGTTGCGGGGGAGGTGCAAGGTCGGTGGAGTTGGAGTTGCTGGAAACTAAGGAGGACAGGTTGCTTGCATAGGTGTCAAGCATGGGATGATGAGGGCATGGATGTGGTGTCGATGGCTAGGTTTTGAGGAAGATAGGTCGGTTTGGGTGGACAGGTGTGGTTATTGATGGAGGCTGGTTAATCGGTGGTGGCTGCTCTAAGTAGAATGAATTGCAGGTGTCGAATGGTGAGGTTTGCATCGGCAGGTGTTGGAGATTATAGTGTAGCGGGAACAGGAGTGGGTCGTTGCAGGGTAATCGGGGGTTGGTGCTGCTGCAGCTGGGTGATCGGTGATGGAGTCGATCTGGGTATTGATGGAGATAGTGGCATCGAGTTTGGTTGGGTTTTAGGTAAGGGCTTACCTTTCTTCCACTTCTTCTGTTTTTCTTCTTCTTCTCCTCTTCCTCTCGATCTGCCACCTCTCCCTCTTCTCAATATTCTCGGTTCTTCTCCCTTCTCCCTTCTTTCTCCAGATCCTCCTTCTTCTCGGTCTTCCCCCCTCCTTTCTATTTTTTTCTTTTTTTTTTATCCTTTCTCCCACCGCCCTCCTCCTTCTCCTCTTCTCGATTCTGATTTTTGGGAAAATATTTACCACACCCCCTATAGGTTATCGTAATCTCACCCACCCGCCATCGTTTGCAATAATATCCCTAAGACCCCCTACTTTTGAAAAGCTGTATCCATCAGACCCCCTCCTTTAAGATATGTCCCTCAATCAATGACATGTCACCATTTTAATTTAATAAATGACAGAACTACCCTTCTCTTTTAATTTTATAGAACTTAAAACCTTTTTATTTTTTTTCTTCTTCTTCGTCGACAGATTCTCATGAGTTGGATATGGCCAGAACCCAACTGCGAGCCGGAGAAATCTCTTTTGATATCACTGCTTCTCCGGCTCGCAGTCGGGTTCTGGCCATATCCAACTCATGAGAATCTGTCGACGAAGAAGAAGAAAAAAAGAAAAAGGTTTTAAGTTTTATAAAATTAAAAGAGAAGGGTAGTTCTATCATTTATTAAATTAAAATGGTGACATGTCATCGATTGAGGGACATAACTTAAAGGAGGGGGTCTGATGGATACAACTTTTCAAAAGTAGGGGGTCTTAGGGATATTATTGCAAACGATGGCGGGTGGGTGAGATTACGATAACCTACAGGGGGTGTGGGAGATATTTTCCCCTGATTTTTTTATTTTTTTTCTCTCTCCAATCCACCGCCCTCCTCTCTTTCTCCTTATCTTCTCGACTCTCTCTCTCTCTCCCCGATTTTCCTTTTCTTTCCTTTTTTTATTATTTTTTTTATTTTTGGATTCTCACCCTCTCTCTCTCCCCGATCTTCTCCTTCTTTTCGTTTTTTATTTATTTTTTTTATTCTTCGCCCCACCGATCTTCTTCTTTCCTCCTTCCTCTCTCGGATTTGCTTCCTTTTTTTTTCTTTTCCTTTTTTATCTTCTCCCCAATCTCTCTTGGATTCCCCTCAATCTCTCTCTGATTCTCTCTTTCACGTCCCCTCCCCTTTCTCTCTTTTCTTTCCTTTTTCTTCTCCACAATCTCTCTTTCTCTTATTCTCTCAGACTGCCTCTCAATCTCACGTCCTCTCTCTTTTCTTTCTTTCCTTTCTTGGTCAGTCTCTCATATAATGAACATTTATACAATAATACATCATAAAGTATACATAATAACATGTAATAACATACATATTAATATATATAGTATATAATATATTCTATATAATTACATATATGTATGGCACTATGCACATGGATGAGCCAGCTCAGTCTAGACTGGTCTGACTTAAGTTGACTGGGCTGGACCGACTTAAACTGAGCTGGGTTAGACTGAGAGTGACTTGAATTAACTGGATTGGGCCAAGATTGGCTTGGGTTGAGCTGAGTTGACTGGATTGATTGGAATTAATTGGGTTTTCTCTCTCTATCATTTCATGGGCCATTTTCACTGTCGTCCCGCACGGAATTTTTTGATAGCCTTTATTCTAATTTTTTTTACGTTCACTTTGTAGAACACTAAAAATGAGGAATATTGGAGCTTGAATCACCTCATTTGGAAATAAAATGGCCAACTTATGAATTTCTGAAGTTTAAGCAGATCCATTATCGATAATTTGGCTGACCCTTCTGCATGGGATCCTTCGGGGACTTCTACCGAAAATCCTTTACGTCCACTTTGTAGAGTACTAAAAATGGAACATAATGAAACTGAAATCACCTGATTTGGATATGGAGTGACCAAAATATGAATTTTCGAAGATTAAATGACTATTTTCATGTGTAATTTTGCATGAGATCCTCCGGAGACTTCTACTCGAGATTTTCCACGTCCACTTTGTAGGACATCACAAATGAAGAATAATGGCCTTGGAATCATCTGAATCCGACGTAGAACGGAAAAGATATGAAGCTTTGAAGTTCTAACGATAATTTTGCATGAAAGCTCGCATGGGGCCCACTGATGACTTCTGCCCGGGATTTTTCACGTCCACTTTGAAGAGGACTGAAAATAAGGAATATTGGTCTTTGAATCATCTGATTCTGATATCAGATGACCAAGATATGATGTCTTGAAGTTTGGATGATAATGCATGCATCGTACGATAATTACGTAAATGCCCTTGCACATTCAAACTGCGATATCTTCCTTGTTTGAAGTCAGAATTTGATGATTCCGGTTTCATTTTGAAGATAATTTCACAACCTATTCATCCAAGTAGGTAATAGTCCATGACCCTGTTGTGGGGTTCAATGGAGAATCACAAATCTTTGGGTTAAAGACCAGAAACCTGTCATATTGGTTCACTTACACAGAGAGTGGCGAAAATGGGGTGCTTACACCATCACTGAACCAACGGTTCACACCAGGATCTCAATAAGACTGTGTCCACTCATACAAACCATTGCACATAACCATAATCAGAATATAATAAAATACAGCGGAAGTCTTAAATAAAATGAACTGAGTGATCTATTGCTAAATTTAATAAAATATCCAGTTATTCAAATACCGAAACATAATTAAATATCCTTACATCAATTGTATCTCCAACTAAAAATAATTAAAATAAATTAAATCAAATCCTAGAGGTACACGCAAAAAGGGCACTTGCATAAAGCGTCATGCTCGTCCTCTCCTGCTTGCACGTCCAAAGCAGCCACGCCTCCGTACACTGGAGTGTCCATGTAATCCTCTACCGTATAACCTGCATCAACATCTAAAAACATGTATATATACAAGGGTGAGCTCACAACTTAGCTCAGTAAGACAATCAGACAATGCAACAAACATATGCATTAGTAACATTTACATCATGGTCTGGTTTAAGTTTACAATGTGCTATAGAAAGGATTGGCGGCCACCACACCTCTATACACGAGTGTGTGAAGCCGCCCAATGGATTAAACACCACTGTCGTCCCACATAAACCCACCATGGAATAGAGATAAAAGCTAAAGCATCCGGATCAAACACCGCCAATACTTCCCTTGATACCCTACCCATACCAACACGTAAGTCCCTATTGGCGAGGGCTTGCAAACTGGGCTCACAACTAACCAATCCTATATGTCATCACAGTAGGCCCTATCCCAGCACAGCTCCCTATGGCATAGAGATAGAGCTAGAGTCTAGTGGCCAGGCCAGAGACCACAGTGCCACTTCTTCCCCCTGATACCCTACCCGCACCAAGCATTCTAAGACAAAACAATACAAAAAGGTGCTAGTGTGAGGAATGATCCCAGACCCCAGGCCCTTCACATTCCACACACCAACGAAAACAATCAAACATGCCTAACAGTCATATCCTAGCATAGCGAGTATGCATGAACAATAATAATAACTGAAAGTAAAGATGACATGCGATTATGCACAAACATCAATCCATAGAATCATAATTATTAACAACGTTTTACTGTTATTAAATTATTAGGGTTTAGGTCTAATTCTCTTATCTGACGCTTGTTTGATAGCTTGTTCCGCATCACAGAATCCAAACTTGTTATCACAAGGTCCTACACGATGTTAGGGTTGAGTTAGAATAGTTTTTCTTAGGGTTTATGTTGGTCGAAAAACCAACAAGGTCAAAACACTCCTCATAGTGCAGACCGGTCGCAGGTACCGACCGCAGCACTGTGGGGAAAGCTACGACCGGTATGGTAGACCGGTCCCCACAGACCAGCCTTCGGGAGATATCGATCGCAGGTACTCGGTCGCATAGGGTGCGACCGGTATGGTCGATCGATATGTCTCGGGAAGACCATACACCCGATTCTCGCCTTCTGTCGATTACCCCCTATTGATTCTAGGGTTTCTCCTACACATTCTAGGTCTGAGTAATGAGTTAGAGTTGTTTCCAACTCCATTCAAGTCCTAGTTTCGATGATCTTCAACCTAGAACTTGAATCTAGGGTTTACCGACTAAATTAGGGTTTGACGACAAAATATGGTTTAGATCAATACCTCGCCTTGCATGGTATTGATCCAATCATGACTAACCATTCTAGGTTCGCGGTAACGTGTTCTTCGTCCAACGGCAATGGCGGCTCTTCCCTCTCCTTCCTTAGCTCCTTCTCCTTCTTCAATCTCTTTCTCCTCTCTAGGATTTGTGAGGATCAATGAGAGAGGTTTTTAGGAGGTTTAAGGGTCTTTATATAGGCTAGGGTTAGGTTTAGGAAGCCTCCTAACATTAGGAAAGTCCTTCGATTCAAAATTTAGAAAGTGGGACCCATATAGATTCTTTTTCGGATCTAAGCTGCGCAGCCATACCGGTCGACCGTCGACCAATACCAAGACCGGTACCATCAACCGGTATGAAGTATATCATACTTAATTTGGTCTGATTTCATACATGTTTGTCATCCGCTCATCCCGTCTGGTCCGGTGATGATTGGAAGACCTGTTACGACATGAATTAGAGGTTTAGATCGGGTTCATGGAGTGCGGGTCTTACAAGTGGATTATGAGATATCTTTGTGGCACCTCCAATTTGAAGCTTTGTTTTGGAAGTGAGAAATCAATTCTTACTAGTTATACAGATTCAGATATGACTGGGGATGTTGACTCGAGGAAGTCTACTTTAGGTTACTTGATCAACTTCGCACGGGGAGCAGTGGCTTGACAATCTAGGTTGCAAAAGTGTGTTGCATTGTCTACTACAAAGGCATAATTAATTGTTGCTACTGAAGCAAGTAAGGAGTTAATTTGGATGTGAAAGTTTCTACAAGAACTTGGCTTTATACAAAAAAGGTATGTGTTGTTATATAATAGTCAGAGTGCTATTCATCTCAGTAAGAATTTAACCATTCATTATCGGTCTAAACATATTGATGTGAGGTATCATTGGATACGCGATGCTTTGGATGATAAATTGCTAGAACTTAAGAAGGTTCATACGGGTGATAATGGTACAGATATGTTGACAAAGTCTTCACGAAGAGGGAAGTTTGAAGCTTGTCACTTGAACGTCGGTTTGGCAAGTTCCTCCACATAGTCTGGAGGGAGAGATTTGTTAGGTTTTTAGGCTCCCTTCCTATGTGGAAAAATGCCCAAATATTGGTGTGCCCTTAAGCACATTTAAGTTCATTTCTTTTTGCTTTGTATTTAACCTTTTAAATAGGACAAAAATGGATTAGGATTAGGTTTTTAGCATCATAAGAAAAAGAGAGTGAAAGCAGTAGTTTTTCTTGGCTCAAATAGTCTGCATAGCTGTGATTAAGTCAATGATCGGGAGGTCATCTGTGGTTCGATTGGGCTGATTTTTGGAAAACAGGCAGAGAACACATGGTTCGTCAATCTGTACGGTCAAATTCTTAATTGGAGTTTTATAGTCAGGTTATTCAGTCAGAACAATAACCTTTATTTTTTTGATGAAATTTCTACACTCTCTTTGTTTCTTCAAGTAGTATTTTTACTTATTGTTACTATTAGGGTTGTGTACCTATTCGATGGATTGGAACTAGATTTTGTAACCTCTATTTAATAATAGTAAAGCTTCGATTTGGACTTTCGAGTCCCATGGTCTTTTACTTTTCGATTTGAAGAGGTTTTTTCACGTAAAATTCTTACGTCTCATCTGTGATTGTTTATGTTCATTACTTACATATATTGTTGGGGATGAAAATATTATTTTTATGGTATACTTGTTACTTTCTCATAAGTTCGATCAAGTATGGGAGTAATTTTTTTCTAACATCGGGCTCGCTTGGCAAGAGTTGGAATAACCCCAAAAGATTTATATGGGTCATCAGGATCACGTGTAACCAGTTATCAATAGAATGTTAAGTTATGGAATGAGTTAGGAACCTTGAGGGAGCAAATTACACAACATAAACCAAGTGATCTCTTCATTGCAGGTTCAAATGAATATGTTTATGCACTTATGTAAAGGAACCAGCAAGCAAACACCCAACATATATCGGTATCTTGTCTTTTCTTTGCTTCTTCGTTTTAGAGGCTCATTTATTCACCCTAAAAAAAAATACATAATTAGGAATTTTGAGATTTCAAACATGACAATGATTTTTTTCAGTTGTTATTTTTTTATATTTTATCGTTATATGTTTTTGTCTACCATCTAAGTCTTTAGTTTTAGGATTGCATTTATTTTCTCAGCATCTATTTTCTATTTTTTCAAAAATTTTGAATATATAAGAGTAGTAAATATTATTCCTTTTTAAGTTGTCCACATCTACATTTCATGATCATGTTTTTTAGAGTTTATATATATCTTTTAGTATGAATCAGTTAATTTTGACTTATCCATCTCAAGTATGCATTTTTAGGATCATATTATACACCTTTTTTTTTTTGGGTGATTTCGAGGATTTATTCAAGTGTTTGACCCCTATTTAGTTAATTTTTGTTACTTTAATTTTTTTTTGGCTTTATCATAATTGGTTTGTAGTTCTCTTTAATTAAAAATGCATTTGCAATCAATTTTTTTTTTATCCAAATTCTCCATTTATTAACTACTATTATTTGTTCCCATAATAGATAGACATGAAATGTATTGATGTAATGTAATGAATAAAAGTAATGATGTAATGTGACATTTTAATAGTTTAAAATTTTGGGATGATGTAATATGACATTTGAACAGCTTAACAATTGGGGATATGATGTAATGCGACATTTGAATAGTTTATCTATAGATATATATATAATCTTAACAATTTAGGATGATGTAATATGACATTATATAGAAATATTGTATATCCTGAAGTCTTAACTTTCACAATTATAGTAATGAAGCAAAATGCTCTTAGAATAGTTCTTCTTATGTCATTAAACTTTTATTGTGCTTATTCTCTTATTTTGGAATTTGTGGTTGAAGAATTGAGAATTTGTGTTGGATTTGTTTTGTAATTTTATATTTAGTTATTTCGGATTATTCTTATTTATGCCGATATATTTGTTTATGTATATGCAACAATAGAAAGTAAAAAAGAAAGTTATATTTTTTGAAAATCCCACAAGACTGCATTTAACTCAACAGCTGCTTGGTAGATTCACCTATTCTTATCTCAATCTCTTCTTTTTTCTGATAGAATAATGTGAGAACTAGGTCTAAAGGTGATGGAGGGCTTTAAGGAAACACTTGTTGGGAATATATGCTGATGAAACCTATAGAATATTGTTTTTTGGTTTTTTTGTGTGTAGAATCTATGAAACACTTTTTTGGGTTTTTTGTAGGTAGAGTTTATGAAACAGTATTTTGGTTTATAGATGTATCTAATTTTAACAATTTGGGTTGATGCAATGTGACAGTTGAATAACTTAACAATTTGAAATGATTTAATGTGAAATTTGAACATCTTATCTATAGATAGATCTAATTTTAACAATTTGGAATGATGTAATGTGACATTTGAATAGCTTATATAATAGAAATGATTTTTTTTTATATGTATAATGATGAATTATGTTTTCTTACAACAAAAAATAAAACTATCCTACATAAAATTTAATTTGATTTTTTTTATACTGTTATTTTTAGAGACGAAATATTCTATCCCTAAAATTTTTTTTTGATGTCTCTAAAATTGCACATACAATGCTTTTAGGATGGAATATTTTCGTCCAAAAGATGTAATAATTTTATGGAACAGAACCAACCACCACTAAAGAGTTAAGTTATATGGTTTTTGGGACAGATATTTTTGTCCCTAAAAGATACTAATTTGGGGACGGTTAGGATCCGTCCCTATAGGGTTACATCCTCATTCACATTTGCGATGGAAATGTCCGTTCCAAGAGAGTCCATCCTTTAGCAACGGTTAGGATCCATCGCTATATAAGTCACTTGCTATAGAAATAGTTGTCCTTATTTTCCATCGCTTATAAGTGTTTTTCCAACAAAAGAAAATTTCCGTCCCTAATATTTAGGACGGCAATCAAGGTAACAGATTTGGGACAGTAATATTTTTGTTCCTAAACACTTTAGCGATGGATATTTATATAAACAATAGGAATGTTTCCTTGCGACTTAGGGTGATATGTTTACCTTGATGTGTCTATCCCATATTCCTTCATCATCTGTTAAGACAATATTATTCTTTTCGTCTCATCCAAAACCAAATGTTTCCAATTTATTGAAGTTGTTATATTCAGACATCTTCAACCATTACATCAGCATAGACTTCAATTACAACTTTCATCTATTGGACCGATTCAGTGTCTTGCCTTGAAGTACTTGTCAAGTTGCCATTAAATCTTAAAAATTATAATGGACATATTAAAAATATGATATCAAATAGCAAAAAGTTAATAAGGATGAAGAGAATACCAAAGAGATAGAGTAAAAATAATGAATATATCCTGAAATCATTATATTGATTTCTATTAATAACATAAACAATTATAGGTTTCAATTCATTTTAAATTATGAACAATCATATAGCTAACCAAATCCATAAATAAATAAAAACTTGATCAAACAATTGAGAGGTATGTCACAATTATATGACCACCTTAGCAAAACCATCATGTAGACTTTGAATTCAATCCATCTAGAAGAGTAACCATTAATATAGAAGTTGATATAAGTCAGGGAAAAATGAATAAGGGAATAATCAAATCAATTTTAAGGACCTGCCATTATTTTTTAAAAACTATAGTCAACATATAATAAAATATGATATCAAATAGCAAAAAGTTAATTCATAAGTATGGAAGGAATATCAAAGAGATTGGAGTAAAAATAATGAATATATCCTAAAACCATTATATTGATCTCTGTTAGTAACATAAGTAGTTACAGTTACAGGTTCCAACTCATTATAAATTATGAAAAATCACACAGCTAACCAAATCCATAAATAAAGAAAACTTGATCTAACAATTGAGAAGTATGTCATAGCTATATGACAATTTTAGCAAAACCATCATGTAGACTTTGAATTCAATCCATCTAGATCGAAGACTATCACCAAATACAAGTTGATATAAGACAGGGAAAAAAAAAAGAAAAAAAGAAAAAAAGAAAGACAACCATCAAATCAATTCAATAGGATATCAATGGTGGATATTTCTACTTGTATCTCTTTATCTGTAAACAGTAAAAAAAATTTCAACCTTGGCTCTTATTTGATGTAAACAAGTATGATTCTTTGTTGTTTGGTTTCTTGCAATCCAAATTGAACCTGAAAAAAAAAAATAATGGGATTATGTTGAGCTGAGCAGTGAGAGACATTGAGGGTTCAAGATGATGCAGCTATATCTAGTCATTCATGAACTAATCCACGAAAGAAGAGGTCTTGGATTTCCAGGATAAATAGGCAGGAGGCCCATGTGAAGCTGGCCTTAAATGATAAATCCAGGGCACCAAAAAAAAAGAAAATATTTGGATACAACATTGAGTCAAGATGATGCAGCTATATCTAGTCAATCATGAACTAATCCACGAAAGAAGAGGTCTTGATTTCCAGGATAAATAGGCAGGGCCCATGTCAAGCTGGCTTAAATGATAAATCCAGGGCTCTTACCAAAAAAAAAAAATGAAAAATCCAGGGCCAACTTTACATTGGTATATACATCTTAAACCTATGATTACTCTTGGTCAGTTGCTCTGGATTGTCAGAAGCTTTAAAAAGAAGTTCCCAAATTTTAGTTTTTTAAGCATTTAAGGGTGGTTCAATTGATGGGAGTTTGAGAGTGAAACAATTTTACCAAACAGTATTCCACTCCCATATTACTCTAGGGCAGTAGGAATTAAGAAGATTAGGAATTGAAAATGTTATCAAACGGGCCTTTAGCATCGAAATGGGCTGATCCGATTTTGACTAATTCCAATTCTCAAAGCCTATATTATAATTAATCACGAATGCACTTGGAGCTTTGTTTTTGACAATTTTTTCCTTATTTTATTTAATAAAATAGTAAAAGTCAATGAAATTTATAAGAACTAGATCTAGAAGAATAAAAATATGGGAAAATATTTCAATAAGAATATAACACATTAAATCAATTTTTTTTTAATACTAAATATACATATTAGAAATCAATAATGGACTGATAAAAGCCCATTAAACCAATTCGATAAAAGCTTGATACTAAACCCAAATTTTTTTAATGGTTTGGTTTTAGGCTTGAATGTACTGGACCAAAATCAAACCAAACCGATCCATTGGCACCTCCTCTGGGATACATGGTTAAAGTTTGGGAAAATTAAGTGGACCTCCTCTATACAATTCGTTAAATATAATGCACTCTTGACTTGCAAGAAATGACATGAAACACCCTTAATGCATAGAGTTAATGACAGTGAAGTTAATTTGGTCGAGTCATTTTTTTTCCTCACAGTTGAATGTAATTTTTGAAAACTCAAGGTATTGCATTGTATTTATCACATTATGCAGGAGAGGTTTGCGTAATTTTCCCTTAAAATTTTAAAGCAAAACTCTCAAATAAGGGTGTAAAAAATGAAACCGAACCTTATACCGAAATTGAACCAAGTCGTTTAAATTGTAACCGACAAATCTTTTATTAAACAGTTCGATTTTGGTTTACAATTTGACACCGTATATTGAAACCGAATCGAATCATTAAACCTATTAAATTTACGGTGTGAGCCCAATAAAAACCGTATAATCAAACTTTTTAATCAAACCGTTATAAACCAATTATCCTTATTAAAACCGTATGACACTTGATTTTTCCATTCCCCAAATCAGTACACAAGTAACACGTTTGAGTTGGTTTTCTAGTTTTGAATTTAAAATGTTACTAAAATCTAAAGATACCAAAAGACAACAATGATAAAATTAAAATTTTAAATAAATTATAAAATTATAACACTTTCATTTTCTATTCTCTCTCTCTCTCTAAATTGTTTAAACCGTTAAATAAAAAATTGTTTAAAAACCAACAATCGAAACCGTTTAACTTGTTAATCCGAAAAACAATTTACAAATCAGTAAACTGAAATCGATTAATAAACAGTTTCGGTAAAAACTTTCAAACCGTTTATTAAATGGTTCGATTTCAATATTACCTTTTATGCACCGAACCGAATCGAAATCAAACCGTAAATCTAAAACCGCACCATTTAACCCCTTTAGGAAGGTGATCGTCTCCTGCGGCAGGACGGTCCTGCGATCGATCCAAGGGTTTGGGGATCAGTTTGGCCGCCTGCCAATACATTGGGGGATGGGCCGACTGAAATCCGACCCTTGGCAGGCGACAGGATCGCAGGAGACGATTTCTATAGACCCCTTTAGCCTCAAAATTAAAACATCCCGTGGGATGCAAACATTCCAATAAAAACAATTCTAACTAACCCTTGAATTGGCATCCAAGATTGGTAACTCTGGGAATAAGAAGAAGTGTATAGCTCATCGCTCCTCATCACACCTGCCTAGAGTTGCCCACCATAAAAAATTCCTGAAAACCCGTTTTTTCGTTTTACAGTTAGCAGACCCTCAAGTCTCCCCGTAAATTTTTTGTTAACTTAAATGGCCGTGTTCTTCTTCAATTTATTTCTTTTTGAGGAATATGGTCTCCCTCAGTTCTGGTCACGACGAAACTACCAATGTATCATTAGTGACAGGGAAGTTAGGAAAAATAATGAAAGCATTAGAAAAAGACGAAGACATTTTACCACTTTTTCGGATTGTTGCATGAGATTCTATGAAGTTTACGGAGATGGTTTTTAATGGCGAAGGTTAGAAGACAAAATCAACATCAACAAAGAGGAATTCTTTCTCAGTTTTATTTGGTTCTTCTCCGTTCTGGGCTTTCAACCAAAGTTCAAATGATATAATATTCATTCTCTAATTTGGAAGTTTAGTGCTCATGTACCATTTCTGTAAGCTTTGTTCACTAGGGTTCCGTTCGATTTAGTTTCTACTTCATTTGCTCAGAAACCCCTTGAACAGGATTGTTAAGAGCGGTAGGAAACCGATTTGCGTAGTGGGTTTGTAACTGTTTCTTCTTTGGTTGAGGAGGTTGAACGGCCTATTTGTGAGATCGGTTGGAGTTTATCTGGGATTCTCGTTTGGGATCTCTGTTGTGTTTGCGCCTCTCTGGCGTTGTAGATGTGTTATTTTTTTGATTGGGCATCTGTTGTATCTGCGTAGTGCTGGTAAGTGCTGTCTTGAGATTGTTTTTTCTCCTTATTCGGCTTCTTTGAATTTTTGCCTGTTTCGTTTAAAGCAATAGCTTTAACTGGAAATTGTTGCTGTGTAGGAGACTAGAAGTGCTTGTTGATTGGTAAGGCGGCCAATTCCAGTTGGATCTATAAGGATTTTGAATTGCTTCTTTGATGATAGTTATGCTTTTCTCCTGAATCTGGAGCTATATTGGTCGGTTGGTGGGTGAGTTTGGATTGGTGGTCCAGATTTTCTTAGTTGGGAATGTATTATCGGGTTTCTTTTGTTGTGGCTTCCGTTCAATTTAGAATTATGAATTGCAAATGTCAGTTTGAAAGGATTGTCAGGAGGCTTTCTGGATATCTGTGACTGGTTACAGTTTTCCAAGGGGTCTCTGAGGATGAGGAGACCCAAAAGTGACCCTGCTGGTGGGAGAAGGTTCAAATTGTCTCATTTTTTGCTGGTTATGGCAGCATTGTACTTGGTGTTTATAGCCTTCAAGTTTCCTCAGTTCTTAGAGATTGCTTCTATGTTTAAGGGGGATGACAGTTTTGTTGGTCTGGATGGATCAGCAGTGGGTGAGGAAGATGGGGATGTCAGCAAACCCTTCTTTAGTTCTGTTTACAAGGATACTTTTCACAGGAAATTGGATAATGAATTCCAGAATGCACCACTAATGCCTCGGAAGGGGCCATTCCAGGATGAGACTGACAATTCTCAACCTGTCAAGCCTCATAAGCTCCAATATGGTCGTTTAACAGGTGATGCTTTGATGCACAGGAATAAGAAAAAAGGTCTGTCTCTGCTGGAGAGAATGGCTGATGAGGCATGGACTCTAGGCCAGAAAGCATGGGCAGAAGTAGAGAAAATGGATCCTGAAGAAGCTAATCCAGGTTCTGTACTTGAGGGCAAACCTGAGTCATGTCCTTCATCTGTATCTGTGAATGGATACGAACTTGAGAAAGCGGACAATATCATGTTTCTTCCTTGTGGTCTCGCAGCAGGTTCTTCTATAACATTTGTGGGGACACCCCATGCTGCTCATCAGGAGTTTGTACCTCAGCTTGCAAAATTCAAAAGGGGAGATTCTATGGTATGGGTTTCACAATTTATGATTGAACTGCAAGGGCTCAAGGCAGTTGATGGGGAGGATCCACCAAAGATTCTCCATTTGAATCCACGGTTGAAAGGAGACTGGAGCCACTGGCCAGTCATTGAACACAATACATGCTACAGGATGCAGTGGGGTGGGGCTCAAAGGTGTAATGGTTTACCATTAGGCAAAGATGATGATATGTTGGGTAAGTTCTTATCTTTCTTCTTTCAGGTTTACTGTTCCCTAATAAATTTGTGGGCTAAGTATGCTACCAGTGAAGTCATCAAGAATATTTTAGTTTCTAAAAGATCCGATCACAAGGTATTAAGGTATATTATGAAGGCAATATATAACCGGTTGATTGGGGTATTTGGAGGTACTATGTGAAGTTATTTTGCTGGACCCTATGTTTAGGCTTAGGATTTTACAATATACTAGATGAGGATATGCGAGCAGACTATTTGCTTCATGACCAGAGATAGAGAAAATAGTCCAAAAGGGTCATGATGCCATTCGTGGAGGCCGTTATCTCCTCATTGTTTGAGGGCCCATGTGGAACGTTTTCTATGCCTTGTGCACTATGGACTATGGGTCCTGTGGGGATTAGGCAAAAAGTGATCAGTAGTGTCCATACGATGACAAGAGGAATAACAAGAGGATGAAATAGGATTTGCTTTTGATTTTGATTGAAAATCCATGTTGAATGTTATTTTATGTTATTTTATTTTGTGCTTCCTATGGGTTAGGAAACGTGCATTGATTATTGAGAAAATCTAAATAAGAACTAAGCCATACTCAGATATAAGTATCCTATTGAGCATTTTATATAACACATACAGATTGATCTCTAATCTGATACGAGATCCTTCAAGGATTCGTTAGATCCCTGTGGAATTCACCAACTGTTCACACTGTTTGTCGAATATCACTTGATTATGAAAAAAACATATCTAATTTATAGTATTTGAATTCTATCAAAAACGATTTTTTGGTGCTCAAATGGAGGAAGTTACGGTAAGGTTAATGAATGATGCAAGAGAGAATATATACTATATTTTAAGCAGATCCTCATAAAGTTTCAGTTACAGAAATTTGACACGGAGATTTATGTCAAATGTGGTTTAGTTGTACCTGGACATGTCACTAAATAGTCTTATAAAGAACATAATTTTTTAAAGAAGTTGAAAGAAAACATCAATGGTAGGGAATTTTCTGAAAGAAAACATGTGAATGGTGTAATTGGTAAGGTTTTAGAATGCTGGTAACACTGAAAAGTACTAAAGTATAGACAACATAACTATGGCTGAGTTCGCTAAGATATAGAGTCAAACATAGGGGCTGCAACTCAAGCCAAATTTGGTCTCAGCTTTGAACCAAATCGAGGCAGGCTTTGCTGGGCTCGGACTTGGGCTCAATTTGGTTCAAAATCAATCAACTTCCCACCCCAGGACCGCCTCAAATGCACCCTAGTCAAACAAATGTGACTTGGACCAATAACTTCATACTTTGGCATCCATGGACCATGGTTCCCCAGTTTTCCATGTTATCCTAACGGACATTTTTTATATAACTTTAATTCAACAGTAATTATATATGAAAAAAAAAAAATTCGTGTTGCATATTTTTAATGGCTATAAAATGCTGATATGTAATGCAAAGCATGCATACCATGTCAAAACATTGGGGAGCATGTTTTGGCAGTCTCTCAAGCCAACAGATGGATATAGATCAATGGAAATGTGATTTTTTCCTTCGTTGAACTTAAACCCTTTATAAAGAAATGAATTACTCCTTTTATTTGTAGCTTAATGGATCTTTTGAGCTGCCTATTTGATTCCTGGGAAATCTAGTTGATTCCCACCTTGTGGTTGAATTATGATTCAGTATTGGCATGAGGGGTCTTCTGCCAGTCTATTTCATTGCTGTTTTTGTCAAGTTTGTGATGCTTTTATTTGGTGCATCACCTTTCGATGCTGACTTCTCGGTTGACTAATCCGTATTCCTAAAACTGCGCTGGGCATATGGCATAAGTTAAGGGTGGTACAATTTTGCTTTTTGATAGATATATTTTCAATCTCCGAGCTGCTATATTTTGTTTGAGTTTCACCCTTATGTCTATATTTACCATTGGACAGTTGATGGATTTGAGAGATGTGAGAGATGGATGCGGAGTGACATTGTAGATACAAAGGAGTCCAAGACGGCCTCTTGGTTCAAACGATTCATAGGGCGTAAGCAAAAGCCGGAAGTTACCTGGCCCTTTCCTTTTGCGGAGGGTAGAATGTTTATCATGACTATCCGAGCTGGCGTGGAAGGATATCACATCAATGTTGGTGGTCGACATGTATCTTCATTCCCTTATCGAACGGTATGTAAGTAAGTTGTCTGGAAATACTTTTTATGATGAATACCATCATGTTAGTATCAGAAGATGGGAATTAACTGTTCCTATTTTATTTGTTCAGTTGAGTGTCATCTTGGTGCTTATGAGGGTTTCAGACAGTTAATTGATCATGTACTGTCTAGGGGATGCCGGAGGGCAAAGCTATCATTTCAAGTTGTCTGAAACTTGCTGGCTTATCTATATGATGACCTAATTAATATGAGCAATGGTCAAGAAAAATCTCTAACACTGACAACTATTATCAACAAATCTGATGAATATTGACCTAGACCCATCAGATGCAGGGGCCTGATCTCATGGATGTGCTTAATGTATGTGGCTTAATGAAGGGGGATGTCTTCACCTGTTGGTTTTCCAGAACAGAAGTTTTTGTTTAATTCTATGGCACCTTCACCTGCCCTCTCCTATCTGTTGTATGTCACCAGTTTTTCTGAGATTTTTTAACCATCAATACCTTTTGTTCCATTGGTTTTAAGTTTTGATGTTTATGTTCTTAGTAAGCTTCCCTACTACTGCTGAAATGGGCTTGAAAATGCTGTTCTGGTGATCAGTTTTTCTGTTTCTTCAGGGATTTACTCTTGAAGATGCAACAGGATTAGCAATTAAAGGTGATGTGCATGTGGATTCAGTGTATGCAACTTCTCTTCCTACCTCTCATCCAAGCTTCTCCGTCCAGCGAGTGTTGGAAATGTCAGAAAAGTGGAAGGCTCATTCTTTGCCCAATAGTTCAGTTCAGCTTTTCATTGGAGTTCTTTCTGCTTCGAATCACTTTGCAGAGCGCATGGCAGTTAGAAAAACCTGGATGCAGTCATCTGAAATCAAGTCCTCAAACATAGTGGCTCGTTTCTTTGTGGCATTGGTAAGCTTTTGTGTTATATTTGTGAGATTCATGATAATTTGTGCTAAGATTTTTTTTTTATTGAAATAATGTCGATGGATTGGATACTGGCTTTAATCAATCTATCACGATATTTTTTCTACATAGGGAAGCTACTAGTTGGACCAGTGCACTGTGTCTTTTCCCTCCATTTTTATCACATCTTTGACCAGCACTGGTGCTAGCCCATTCATTACATCTGTCTGGTGGGTAGCATAGAAGTCTTCTTTTTCATTTCTTCTTCAGAACACTTTCTGTCTTTTTCACTGTTCCATTATCACTTATTGTAAGTAATTTTTCCTGATAGATTGCTTTGGGGAGGGGAGGAATAATAGGATTCTCATGTTTTCCTCACTTTTAAATGCATCTTTGTATCTATGCTCAATGAAGCCTCATCCATTTATTGGTTCTGGTTTCAGAGTTCTCTTGATGTAGTCCAAGAAGGCAACCAGCCCACATGGTTAACATTGTTCACGTGGTACTGTTCACGTGAACAGTACCAGCAGATTTTTTTGAAAGATTTTTTTACTCTTTTGTTATTTCTTTCCTAAAAGTTAGTTTCCTAATTTCATTGTGTAGTTTGTTTCCTAATATTTAGGATAGATTGATAGTAGGTTTCAATTACTTGGAGACCAAGTATTTACTTTCCTATTTTCAGATTTAGAAAGTTTTCTTTCCATTATATTAAAACCTTCCTATGTTATAAGGAGGTTTAATTTTTAGTAGTTTTCTCTCTTTCCTATTTTAATTGTAAGGATTCTCATTATAAATAAGAGGAGTAGAAGCTGGCGGTAGCTCTTAGAGCTTTTCCAGAAAAATTGAGAATCAATTAATTTCTGGTTGAGCCTCACCTGGTTGTGAGACTCAACCTCTTGTTCTTTTCTCTTTCCTTGCAATTTCTGTTCTTCCCTAGATCTAGGTCTACTATACCTTGGCTGGCTACACTGTTCCTACAAGCTCCTTCAAGTTCTGTGGCTGAATTGAAACCAGATCACAAAAGCTCCAGAACACTGTCCAAAACCAGGCGCTACCAGGTCCAGCCAGCTTTGGGGCCTCATATCTTCTTCAGTTTTGTTCCGATCGTCTTCAACTTTGGAGGGGTGTTCATAACTACTATAAACGCCATTCAACCCAAGTTTCATCAATTTCTGACGGTCGGATTTCCAGATAAGAATTTTTTCCTATTACTTTTCTTTGCAGATTTTTGTATTGGACTGATTAGAGATCCTGTAGCAAAGAGGGCTTGTTAATTTGATATGTTTTAACCCCTTTGCCACCATCTCTGTGCAAAGAATCTTCCTTGTACCCGGGTTTTGATTTGTTGGGTTTCAGAGAGATAGGGGATATGAACATCTGTCCTGATTTTCAGCTTGATTGGGGAGAGAGAGAGAGAGAGAGAGAGAGAGAGAGAGAGAGAGACCCAAGGTTGGAGACAATTGTTTTTACCTTATTTTAGTCAATCTCTTTCCCTCACATTCATCAAATCCACTCGTGAAATAGCCTTGGTGCCCTTCACTCTAAAGGCTTATTCTTAGTTACCCCTTAGTTTTCCTCCCTTTTCGAGAATACCGCCTAGTCTTTAAATACATTTCCTGTTATGTCCTATGCCCTGTTTGCCTACTAAAGAGCCTCCCATTATTGCTGAAAATTACGGTGCTGCCATTGCACTTGTAAATTGAGTAGTTTATCATTCTAGTGGGCCCACAGACCCAATCAGGGTTAAAACTCTTTGGGATTTGAGAAACCTATTTTCTTCAGCGCCAATCAGCAGAATCAGTTCAAGACTCAGACGTATATCACCCACATAAAAAGGACGTCTTCGGTGTACGAGGCTCTTGCCACTCCGGGATTTGGGGAGGGGCACATGCATGCAGCCTTACCCTCCGCTTAGTGGAGAGGCTGTTTCCAGCTTCGAACGTAGGATTACCAGGTCACAATGGAGCAACCTTATCGTTGCACCGGGGCCCTCCCTCTATATATCACCTACATATTGATGAAAAAAGGCTACATTATCTTTCAAAATTTGTTATTTTCAAACTAGGTTAACTCTTCATCAGGTGAATTTCCCTGGTGGTTCTCATCCATTTATTGATCAATACATTTGGGGATTTGAAAAGAGGAGTTGTAGATGTTGATCTTGTTGAAAGAGCGAGACTATCAAACCTGCAAGTGAAAGAAGGACAAGAAAGAGAGAAGAGGGATTGTGAGAGAGAGAAAGAAGAGAGATGCGAGACGAAGAGAAAGGAAGGTTTGAATAGGTCAATTAGACCACCACACCACCTATTTAGTAAACATAAGTCATTACTGTAACAATAGTGAAACCGAACCAGGAAAAGATATATCGTCCAAGAGAGATCCTCTTAAAGTGAGTCAAAATACAGAAATATAGTCCAAGAGGGATCCTCTGATAGAGTCCAAGATAAAGACTAAAAAAAAGGAAAGTAAACATAACCAGTCTCGGTGTCACCTAGACGATCTAGGTGTCACCTAGACTATTGAACCAAATTTGCAACACTCCCCCTCAAGCTGGAGGAGGGGCATATATATCACTATGTATTTTGTAGAAATATAGCCTTGAACAATGCCTTTGTAAACATATCACCAAGTTGAGAGCTAGAGCTAAAGAAAGGAGTATATATCTCGTTATGCATAACTCTCGAATAGGTCCAATTTGCTTGGTACTTCCCTGAAAACAAGATTCTGCAATATGATGCACCACCTATCAAGGGGAGGGGGCTGTACCCGAATCCCAACTCACCAAGAAGATTCTTTCCCTCATCAATTCCCGCTATCTAAGTCGTCACTAGATGTAACCAATTTAAGAGCCTCCGCAAAAATCGAGCGATCATCATCGGCACCAGCCTAATTGCACAGCAATCCTTAGAGCAATCCTTTACCAAGGCCCTTTGGACCCCCCAAAACCCGACCAGCAACATCCCAATGAAGTTGCTTTAGGTCTGCATGACCCCCCCCGAGTAATAGTAAGATAGAGAAGCTTGCCAATAAGCCGACGATATTGATGAACATCTCGAAATCCTCATCGTCATAGGTAACCAATTTAAGGTGAGGATCCATAGGAACATCAATAGGTTTGCAATCGAGCATAACAGTTTCATTTAGAAGGTCAAGGACATACTTCCGCTGAGAAAGGCTAATACCTTTGGAGCTACGAACCACTTCAATACCAAGGAAATAATGAAGAATCCCCAAATCTTTCGTTTGAAAATGCTGACGGAGGTAGGCTTTAGTCTCATCAATACCTATCAAGTCATCTCCAGAAATGATAATGTCATCCACATAGAGCACAAGGACAACAACCTTGGAATTGTGGCGACAAACACTGAGTGATCAGATTCATCAGAATAGCATTTAGAATAAGGGGGATCATCCTTTAATATGCCAATATATTGCAGGCAGTAATGTAAATAGTAACCGCCTGCTTATAGAGAAGATAATTGGATGAACCAGTCAACTCGATGGATGTGATTTGAACGTGGACAGACTCCATATTAGTCTTTGGATCACTTGTACTGATGGAAGGAAAGAATCAAGACTTGCTGAGAGAAGAACTTGATTCTTACTAAAAAGTAGGAAATCGATCCCTGCTGATATTGGGAATCGATCCTAACCAAAACAAGATAGTGCGCAGCAATAAAGAACCCAATTGAACTATCTTCCGGTAATAAAGAACCAGTCTGAAGCAGGATAGAACCAGACCAAAAAAGAATACTTGGGTATCCATCCCTGCTGAAAAGGAACTTGATCCAAAAAAAAATCTTGCAGCGAACTCAGGTTGCAGCAAAGAACAGCTTGATATCTGCAGCAGAAAAATTTATTGAGCTGAGGCTTGAAACCACATCTCGATCTGCACCTGAAAGAGAATCAATCTGATCCAGAAAAGGTAACTTGATCTGAGGCTGTAAATAAAGACTCGTTCTGTTGCTGGACAAAAAATCGATCTGATCCAAAAACAAACATGCAATCTAAAAATCTTGATCTGCAGTTGAGGAGGTTCGATCAGATTCCAGCAGAAAATTTTGATCGGACAAAGAACACCTAGATTATTGTATTGCAGCTTGATGACATCTTTGTGAGAAAAAAAAAAAAACTGAGTATAACAGCAACAAAGACTGCTGAATTCTCTTTTATATCATGACTGTAATTATTGATGGGGAAACAATTCACTTATTGACCAGGAATCTCCTTCATACCATCTTCAAGTCATATGGGCAGAAGCCCAACAAAGAGAAAGGGCTTCCCAAAGGGAAGGAGTAGGGAAGAGAACTTTTAAAGACTCAAAATTGATGAGGGAAGGTTGCTGAATATAGATGAATTAACAAAGCTCTGATACCATGTAACAGTAGTGAAACTGAACCAGGAAAAGATAGATAGAAGAGAATGATGACAAGGGAGAGAGATTTGTTGTACCTCTCCCCCTCACACAAGCTTTATTTATAGGCTAAGAAAAGGACTCCTAAAGTGAGTCAAAATACAGAAGTATAGTCTAAGAGGGATCCTCTAATAGAGTCCAAGATAAAGACTAAAAAACAAAGGAAACTAAACATAACCAGCCTAGGTGACACCTAGATCAGTCTAGGTGACACCTAGACTGTTGAACAAATTTGCAACAATTACATATGGAGAAACCCTAATTGCCTGAAAGTACAAAATGACCCTTAGTATATCCAAAAAATTCAGGTCGTCGCTGTTGGGGAAAAATGAACAGTACTTCCTGCTAATAACACCAACAGATCGCATCTATAAACTAGCTGCTTCAGTTTACACCACACTCTAAAATTGATTTTACTTGGAAATCTTATGAAACTAAGGTATCTGTCTCTTATGGAAGGGAGGAGCGTAGAGCTATGTTGATCCCCATCGATGTTGCCTCATCCTTATATATTGGAAAGGCAGGTTGCATCTTCGACTCCTGTTAATAGAATGCTAGGATGTTTTAGAAGGTTTAGTTTCTTGTTAGGACAATGTGACAGTGTAAGTCCTATCTTGAATCCAGACAATTGGCCCCCCAACGTTTGCTTGGGTTGATGACCATGAATAATTTTGACGTGTGGGGAAAGTGGGGGACAGAAAAGGAGTTAAGAAACTTGTAGGTTCTTGCTCAAGCATTTCCTCTTTCCATCAACTCTAAAGAATTGCTTGCGCTGTTAATTTTCCTGGTGGTTTTTCTTCCTAAATCCTAATTAGTTTGAATCAGAGAAGCATAGACCAAGATGCCAAAGGCTTGGGGAAGAGGTGGTTTGCAAACAAACAGAAAGAAGCTTGGGCCTTTTGGAAACCTTGCATGAAGATGCTCATGGTTTGGCTTATAACCATAAAAATGATGATAAATGTTTCTCTTAAGGGTAAATGGGTAATAGAAGGAGGAAGAAGAATATATGAATGGGTTAGGGGTGCAATTCAGGCTGGAAAGGGTTTGGCAATTAAATTCTGAATAGAGCTTAGCCCAATGTCCAACCTGATATAGTTTGAATATTAGAAGAAATTAATAATGGGCTGGCCTGAATTCAACCCCTATTGCTCACCCATGCTTGAAGCAAAGTTCTAGAATATATACTAAAAGTTAAACGTCTCGTATTGCTATGATTAGTAAGTGATTAAAACTGTTCTTTTTTTTTCTCCTTCTGTCTAGAATGTCAAATTGAAGTAATCATGGGTTGGTGCATTTCACACACAACACTTGCTTAATCTTTCTTGGAGAAGACCTCATGGTTTGTTGTCTTGAAACAGTTCTTTCCCCAAATCTTCACTTCTAATTTCCATTGAAATCACCGATTTCTTCAGCTGGCCTATTTGTAGATCAAAGTGTATACTGTGTACCCAAAGTCAAGGCTTTATGTTGGAAGGTGGCCCATGATAAGGTCCGCTTACGAAATGATGTAGAGCAGGAAGCAAGGCTTGTCTCCTGTCATATTTGTAATGTATGCTGCATGGTTCGAGGAGTTGGTCGAAGCCTGTGGTTTCGGTCTACTCAACTCGGTTTCGACACAGGGTCGAAACCAATATGAACCGCGGTACTAAAAAATACCAGGTTTCGACTGAAACCAGGTCCAACTCGACTTGGTTTCGGTCGAAACCTGGTTCTAGTACTGCAAATTTGGCCCGGCAAACTCAAGCCCGGACAGGGCCGGGTTTGAACCCATGTTATTGTAAACCTTGGTAGGGTTGGTCCGGACCTGGGTTGAAGCTTCGGGCTGAGCCCTGCCCGGCCCAACCCGACCCTATAAACAGGATATATATTTATAGATATAGAAAAAGCATAAAAATAAATCCTATTTCTTATCCTCACCTTGAGCGAAACTAATCCCAAATTCCTGGTTTCTCTTTTCCTCTTCCTCTTGATAACTCCTTTCCCCTTCCTTCCTCTTCCTCAATAAGAAACATGATAGCCCGAAGGAAGTTCGAATCGAACTTCAAACTCAGATCACAAGTGTTAGGGGGAGAGAGCCAAGCTCTCACTGGCAGAGAAAAGTCTTGCAAGACATCGCTCAGGTATCTCTCATTTCCTTCCTGAGATTGACGAAATCCTCACTTCTCCTCTCCTTTCTTCTTCTTCTTTTCCTCTCTGCAACTTCTCCTCCTGAGCATAGTAGTCAGATCCTCCTCCTCCTCCTTTCTCTCTCTCTCTCTCTCTCTCTCTCTCTCTGTTGGTCCTCTATTCTCGCTTATTGAACAGTTCCATACTCTATAACAGTGATGATTATCACTACATTCAGGAACCAGTGGTTGAGTTAAGCTCAAACACTGGTGGTCATAAAATTGATGGATTTTGTATGGATAATATTTCTGATCTTGAAGACCTGAAGATGGAGAAGAGAGAAAGGCCTAAGGGAAATAAGAACTTCTCCCAGAAAAGTATTTTCAAGTCATAGTAAAGATGGTCCTTTGGGTAGTGGTAGGGACCTTGATGTGGAGAAGGATGTAAAGCAGAAAAGGCTGATGAAAAGGGAGAATAAAAATACCTCTAGCAATAGCAAGGATGATATAAAGAGAAAATCAAAGATAGAGAAGAATGGAATTCAAATTTCATCTTCTTGTTAAACAGTGACCGAGTTTTTGAATTGGCCACGAAGAAAGAGAAAGGGTTGTCAATGCACTTGGGACTTTGGGAAGATCGTGGTCGAGTTCAGAATTTCATCCTCTGATGTGGATTGGACCGCTTCAGACAATGGAGTAAAGCCCTAACAATGCCGAACCTACCCAGGGTACAATTAACAGATTCGCACTGGAGATGGAGGCCCCAATCCATAATTAGATTAGGGCCAAACCCGGACAGGCCCAACCTTGTCAGGGTCAGGGCTTGGGTTGAGTTTTCTTAGGCCTTGACAGGACATGTTCAGGGTTGATCTTTAGAGGCCCAGGGTTGGGCTTGGGTTTTGAAATACTTAGCCCAACCCGGCCTTGTTGCAGCCCTACCTAGTCCAACTCGACCTGGATTCAACCAACTAGTGGTTCACCCCCTTATATAAAATGAAAGGTTTCAACCGAAAACATGAAATTTCCACTCCAAAGCTAAGAACAATATACATGAACAACACTTATTAGGTAAATGTTTCTTTAATTTTATATTTCATTTACTTAAGATATTATTCATAAATAAGCAAACACCCCCTATTTGAATCCAATAAAAATAGTCTAAAATTTAAATTCCAAAAGGATAAAAAGTCAACTCTCCAGTTCGAGAACATAAACCGTATTTCCAGTTATAGGGGCGATTTTTAACTTTCAAATGCTAGGGCTTTTCTATAACCTAAAAATATCATAAATCTCATTATAATAAAACATCACTAAAAACCAAAAGAGCACCAAAATAATCTTTTGTTTTGATCCCCAAAAATTTATTTCCATTTAGACGACTTTAAACAGCATTCGTGTACTCCGAACAGGTTTGAACGTATAATTTCTTCAATATAACTTGGATTTTTTAGAAAACTGATTATGCTAGCTTTGCAAGAAATCCAAGATTGCTTGAATCCGAGTTATATTAAAAGAATTATGCTTCGGCCCAAACCTTGTTTGGAGTACTCGAATGTTTTTTAAAACTATCTTTGGATGAAAACAATTTTTTTTGGGCATCAAAATAAGAGATTATTTTGGCTCATTTTTTGTTTTTAGTGATGCTTTACTATAATAAGAATTATGGACATCTTTTTTTATTCATAAAAAAAAAATATTTGTAGAATTTTCATATTTCGGAAAAGCCTAGCATTTGGAAGTTAAAAATCACCCCATGCCCGAAAATCCGGTTTTGTTCTTGAACTGGTAAGTTGACTTCTTATCCTTTTGGAATTTGAATTAGCCTATTTTTATTGGATTCAATTTTGGGGGGGGGGGGGTGTTTGTCTATTTATCAATAATATCTTAAGTAAATGTAAACATTTACTTAAATGATATTAGTCATGAATAAGTGCTTCCTATTTAACTCTGGATACAATCCCAGGTCTCAGTGTACACTACCAAACTTGGGTCCACAGTCCACACCACATAATACCATTTTAGATGTTCTTTCCTAAACTAATATGTGAAATAGGTCTAGAATGGTTCAAATATGCTATTAAAAAAAAAAGATCAAACAAGCCACATCTGTGCCTCGAAAGCTAAGTTTCAAGATCACCCGGAAAAATCCCAGGTTTTGACCAATTCGGTTTCTAGGTCAACTCCTTGAACCTTGAATGTATGGAAATTCATTGGAAGAGATGGTAAGCCATCTGGTCCTGATTGTTGACTAGTGGCTACTGTTGTCCAAATTTCTAGTCCCTTTTTGTGTGAACTGGCCTTTCCTATGGGTTGTCCTCTCCCTGGTATAGTGTCGGTCCTAAGTATTTTGAGAAAACACGTGGAGGTGCCTACATGGGCGATTGTATGGATTATTTGGAATAAGAATAAATTACTCAAATATACTTTTCTCAAATTTCAGGATGAAAAACCTTCTTGTTATATGGTTTTCATTTAGTCATGGCATGAGGATTTGAGTGTTTAGAGGTATCTATGAAGAGAGTCTATTTTGATGGACCAGAGCATTATACTTCACCTCTTGCCTCTGTGTGGTACCCTTCAGTTCATATCATTGCCTAACTGAATTTGATGATTACTTCCTGAGAGATCATGCAGTATTCCACTAGAATGAAGAGGAAATTTTTTTTTTCCTTACAATTTGGGTTGGTCGGGTTCAATATTGAACCAGTCCCTTGGTTTGAACCTAGCCTGTGTTACTAATCACATGTCATTATTCATGTGCTACTGTTCATGCTAGGTTTTTTTATTCTTACATTTTATTGTTATTAGGTTGTTCACTGAGCTTGAGATATGTCCAGTTCTAATAAGGATCTGTTTTCCTTGTTATTTCAGTTTCCTGTCAATTTCTGTTACCTTATCAGTTCAGGATTGGTTTCGACCTTTTGCTTTGGTCTTTTTTTTATTTTTATTGTTTTTTGTTTTTAATTTGAGTGTTTTTTTTTTTTTAGTCTTTATAACTCTGTAAAGGGCTACACCCACATGAATTTGGTAATGAAGATGAAGTTTTGGCTCAGTTGTTTGTGGATTTCAGACTGACTTTAGTGAATTCAGGAGGTATATCTGTGGATTCAGCTAGGATATTGGTGGATTCCAACCCCATAGGTTAGATGGACTCATGATGATATCTTTCCATAGTTATTGTAACAATAAGATGGAAATCTACCTAAATAAGAAAACCGTGAGAGAGAGAGAGTGTTTGTTTTTACTCTTATTGTTGTATATATAGAAAGCAAAAGAGAGCAAAACTAGGACTTAGGAGTTAGACTCTCCTAATTACAATCCAGCTAGGTAGAAAGACCTAGTCAGCAAGGCCAACTCTTAGTCTACTTAAGACATGGCCAGTAATGGGCCTTTATAATTAGACCCACTACAAATATAATAAAAGAAAAGCCAAAGCTAATGGGCCTGCTAATTAGGCCCATTACTTATATTATTTATTATCACTAAAAGGGGGGAATGGGCCTAAGTTAAGTGGGTCCATTCCCTTACAATAAACATCTCTTATATCTTAACACCCCTCTCAAGCTAGAACACAGGGGAATGTAAGAGCTTCAGCTTGAAAAGATGTAACAACGGAAGCAGCAGCAACAGAGAGAGCTTCAGTTTGAAACAACGTATTAACAGAAGCAGCAACAACAATAGTAGTAGTAAAGTAGCACAGTATAGGTCATTGTTGCACCAAGCAGCAATAGCAGTTCAAGCTTCATCTTGAACCAATGTATCAACGGAAGCCGCAGCAGCGGCAGCAACAACAGCAATAGTAGTAGTAAAGCAACACAATATAGGTAATTGTGAACCAAGCAGCAATAACAACACGGTATAGGTTACTGTGAACCAAGTAGCAACAACAGCACAATATAGGTTATTGTGAACAAAGTAGCAATAGATAACATCTCGAAGGATGAACAGTACTAGTCCGATAAGCAAGAACAGCTGCAAATAAGATCCAAATTTGAAGTCGATCTGGCGATTGGAACCTAAGTTATGAGGTATGCAAAACTATTTGAGACATTAGAAAGGCAAACAAACCCTTAGAAAGGGAAATTCAAGAAATAAGATGAAATAAGGGGCTAAACAAACAGACCCTTAAGCAAAGATGAAATAATGTAGTAAGGGACTAAACAAACAGACCCTTAAGCAAATAGACCTGCCTTCTTCTCCAAACCACAATAAAACAGAAGCTAGTGGAGACCAGTTCTGATTTCAGATAACAGAACTTGATCAAAAGGGATCCATTTAAGCTGAAATTTTAGGATTAGAATCGCAAGTCACAACCCTCTTGAACGCAACCAATAGCAGTATCATATATCAGCTATAAAAATTAGTATCATTCTCTGAAATCAATCTGGGCGGACTCTGCAGAAACAGATCTGAAAAATCAACAAAATCAACACAATGGCTATCTTTCAAGCCCAGCTTCAAGAATTCTGATCACCAATGGAAGTGGTGAACATTTCCCAGAGATTTAGGCCAAAAGACTTGGGGAAGAGATAGTTCCTCCAAGCTGATGCCCAGCAGAGTATAAACAGCAGCAACACAGAGAAGTAACATAGTAGTATAACTCAGAATAAAAAAAAAAGGATTAAGACTGGCAGGACAAAGTTTCAGATGAACTGGCTGTATTGCACAAGAATGAATTTGAGTATTTTAAAAACTAGAATTGAAGAACAGCAACTAAAACCAGATTCACAGCAGTAAGCTATTAGAAACAGTAACAGAAATTATGGGCAGCAAGCAATAACAGAGATCCACAGATTCAGTAAATCAGAAACAGAACCAGATTCGTAAATAGATCTGATTTGGAGGAGGAGAATAACTAGATAAAAATAGACTTCTAATATGGAAGAACAGAATAAAAGACAACCCACCAAAAGTCTCCAGGAACTGCCAATACAACAATTAGCTTACTTGTAGAATCATCACCAACCAGATCATGGTTCGAGGTTTCGACTGGCGTAACTCCGTTTCGACCCTTTCCGAGACGAGATGGAGGGTTGAAATGGAAAAGTTCATGGTTTCAGTCAAAACTTGGTCCAACTCGACCAAGTTTCGACCGAAACCTAGTTTCGACATTGTTTTGGTCTATAGAAAGCTGGGTTTCGATTGAAACCTGTCAAAATAGATAGGTTTCGACTCTAAAGCTAGGAATAGGACACAGAAGCAACACTTATTAGGTCCCGAGATCTTTTATTAGGGTTTGATGCTCCTCAATGGAGATCCCCAGAATAACAGCAGCGCGTCAGAAAGAAACTTATCTGAATAGCTACCCGCCGATCACTTTCTGGCGGGACTGGGACGGACTTGCTGCTTTGGTACCATAGGAAGAGTAGTTTTTTCCCTGTCCGGTCAGATCAATAAGGTCATGAAGGATTTCTACATATTTTTTTCTTATATTACATATAATATATAATGGATTTACATGGGCAAATACATGATTTTCGAATAGGACACAGAAGCAACACTTATTAGGCTAGACATAGAAATAACAAACTACTTATTTATGACTAATATCATTTAAGTAAATGTTTATTTACTTAAGATATTATTCATAAATAAGCAAACACCCCCCATTTGAATCCAATAAAAATAGTCTAAAATTCAAATTCCAAAAGGATAAAAAGTTTATCCTCCAGTTCAAGAACAAAAACCATATTTTTGGGTGTGGGGGCGATTTTCCACTTCTAAATGCTAGGTTTCTTTCCAAGTATAAAAATTCTATAAATCTTATTATAGTAAAGCATCACTAAAAACCAAGAGTGCATCAAAATAATCTCTTGCTTTGATGCCCAAAAAATCGTTTACGTTCAGACAACTTTAAACAGTATTCGTGTACTATGAACAAGGCTTGACCAGAGTGTAACTCCTTCATTATAACTCGGATTTAAACAATCTCGGATTTGTTGGAAAGCTGATTATGTTAGCTTTGCAACGTATTCGAGATTGCTTGAATCCAAATTATATTAAATGAGTTATGCTTCTATCAAATCTTGTTAGAAGTACGTGAATGTTAGTCATAAATATGTGTTGCATACATAACTCTTGACACAATCCCAAGTCTCAACGTACACTAGCAAACTTGGGTCCACACCACATATTATCATTTTGAATGCTTTTATTTAAACTAATTTGAGAATATGTGTAAAATGGTTAAAATAGGCTATAGAAAGAAAACTCAGATAAAAAAAAACACTTTTGGGTCTTGAAACCAAGCTTCGAGATGTCCCAGGAAAAATAATAACTCGGTCGAAACCTGAGATATATCAATTTTGAGGCTGGTCGAAACCGGCCTCGAAACTGGCACCTTGAACCTTGTACATGATTAGATCACTAAAAAGAAACCAGTTTTCATAATATCAGATGCAGCAGTGGTGGCTACACACCACAACGAAGAGAAGGCTAATCAAGTAACAGAAAATCAAAGATATATTTAGATGGGTAGATCACAACCTCAACAAAATCAAATTAGTAATAAGAAACAAAGGCAGAAGCAACAGTGGCAGCAATGGTAGCTGCACACCATGAAGAACTTTAGGCAACTCTGAAAACGGAAACCCGCTTTGATACCATGTAACAAAATTAGATGGAAATCTTCCTAAGTAAGAAAAAAAACACACACACACACACACACACACAGAGAGAGAGAGAGAGAGAGAGAGAGACCTAGTCAACAAGACCAACTCCTAGTCTACTTAAGACAACCGGTAATGGGTTTTTATAATTAGGCCCATTACAAACCTAATAAAAATAAAGTCAAAGGTAATGGGCCTACTAATGAGGCCCATTACTTACATTATTTATTATAACTAAAAAGGGGGGAATGGGCCTAAGTTAAGTTGGCCCACTCCCTTACAATAAACAACCTTTATATCTTAATAGTTATAAACAAGGCAACCCAAGGAGTTGGAGGGCTGCTTGAGCGCTTAGGCAACAAAGCGAATCGACAAGGTGTACCCAAGGCTTTGTAAGGGTATGTCTTCCATAAGGGATTTATACAAAAGGGAGGGGGTTAGAGCATCAATTTTTATTCTTTTTTAATACCTATGCATGATTTCATGCATTATGGTGTATATATGTACTTATACATCCAATAAAAAATGCTACAAATGACATCAATTAAAAATAAAAATTAAATACAAGGCGTGATATAGTAAAGCGACCAGACCATTTGGATGCTTGGACGTTGCCTAGGCGACGCTTTGATAACCATGTATCGAGTACCAGTGATTCTTGGCTAATTGATCAAAGTGGGTAGCTCAAGTTTTCTTGTTCTTTCTTCCTTCAACTAAGTAATGGAACTTTTCTTTTCATCCTGAAAATAAACTTTCAGCCACTGGATTTCAAATTGATTTCAGCTTCAATTCTTAAGTATCCTACAGTTTCAAAATCTCGTCTTTGAACTGATTACTTAGAAATTTATATGAATTCTGAATTTCATTCAACTCAGTTTCTAAATTCTGTTTTCAACTTCTATTTCAGATTTCTGTCTTAGTATTAAATCTGATATCTGTGCTTAGTCTGAGCTTTAATTTGAATCTTTTAGAACCTCCATTGATTCTCAGAATTGGGAATTTCTACCTCGAATAGGATTCTTTAGATTCTAGGAACCCGATCATTGGTTTGTTCTTAATTTTTTTTATCATACTCTCCTTCCCAAATAGAGGACTGAACTTCCTAATTCTTACTGGTGGAGACTTTGACCTTTTCCTGGGGAGGTGGAATCCTTGGCTTGCAATAGTAACAATTTGCTTGATTGGTCACTTGGTTGGAGTTGTATGGACCAGCTATACTTGGGGGGATTTTCCTTCCTGACTGAGGCATTATACTAAGATAAATATTTCTTTTGGGCTCAAGTAGTTTCCTAAGAATTCTAGCAGGCTGTAGCTATTGTATTGCTTTAGGCTCAGTTTACTTCGTTTCTCATGCTCTAGAGCTGCCCTGTTTGTGGTGAGAACATAGTTGTCAAGGCGACGCCTAGGCGTCCGGGCGGTTTGTACAGGCCTGGGCGCCAGGGCGCCTTGTGGTCGCCCAGGCCAGACAGGAACAACATTTGTCAGGCAGTACTTGCCCAGGCCAGACAGGAACAACATTTATCAGGCAATACTTATTTATGACTAATATCATTTAAGTAATTTTATATTTACTTAAGATATTATTCATAAATAAGCAAATACCCCCCTATTTGAATCCAATAAAAATAGTCTAAAATTCAAATTCCAGAAGGAAAAAAAGTCAATCCCCCTGTTCAAGAACAAAAACCATATTTTTGGGTGCGAGGGCGATTTTCAACTTTTAAATGCTAGGTTTTTTTCTAAATATAAAAATTCTATAAATCTTATTATAATAAATCATCACTAAAAACCAAGAGTGCGCCAAAATATTCTTTTGCTTTGATGCCCAAAAAATAATTTGCATTCAGACGACTTTAAACAGCATTCCCGTATTCCGAACAAGGTTTGACCGGAGTGTAACTCCTTCATTATAATTTGGATTCAAGCAATCTCGGATTTGTTGGAAAGCTGATTATGCTAGCTTTGCAACAAATTCGAGATTGCTTGAATCCGAACTATATTAAAGGAGTTACGCTCCGATCAAATTCGTTAAAAGTACGCAAATGTTAGTCATAAATAATTGTTTACTTAACTCTAGACACAATCCCAGGTCTTAGTGTACATTAGTAAACTTGAGTCCACACCACATATTAATTAAGTTATGTCTTAAATGTTGATTATTTATGTAGAATGTTGCATATATATAAACATTAATATTTTAGAAATATAAAAAATGCACTGGGAACGCCTTGGTCGCCTAGGCAACGCCTAGGCGCCCAGGATGGCCCCAAACGCCTTGGATCGCCTTGTCGCCTTGACAACTATGGGTGAGAACCTGAGTACATCGAACTAAGGGCAAGAATCTTCTTCATCTGTGTGGTTTTATCATTCTTCTCTTTGTTGTCTTTCAATCATCCTTTTGTCATCTTAAAACAAATTATTTGAAAAGAAAGTCAACCAGCGAACCATGATAATATCTACATAGTCTAGAAGAGAGAGAAATGTGCGCATATACTGCTTACAATGAAACTCTATTTCACCTGTCCATTGTATCTGGAGGTTGAAATCCGAGTAATAAATCTTTTCTCATCTCTACATATAGACTCTTGTGTGCTTCATATTTTTGTTATTAACTTTGATAAAATTACTTGTGCTCCCACTCATTAACATGTAGAATCCAAGGAAGGAGGTGAATGCATTGTTGAAGAAGGAAGCAGCTTACTTTGGTGATATTGTGATTTTGCCATTTATGGATCGGTATGAACTTGTCGTTCTTAAAACCATCGCCATCTGTGATTATGGGGTGAGTTGTTCCTTGTTCTTATATATTTAACCCTTCCCCATGCCCCTCTCAAAACTGAGCATCTTTTGATGATGGTTATTCAGTGCACATCTAGTTTATTGGGGTTCCATACTGAGTTTCATTGTTTCCATCCAACTTTCCTCCAGGTTCATAACTTGACTGCTGCATACATCATGAAATGTGATGATGATACCTTTATTAGGGTGGACACTGTTTTAAAAGAAATTAAGGCTCTCTCTCCCAAGAAGTCTGTTTATATGGGCAATCTGAACCTCTTGCATAGGCCTCTCAGAAGTGGAAAATGGGCTGTTACTTTCGAGGTATGATTGTGTTTTGCATTTGAATATATTTGGAGGGTTGCAAAGATTTACCGAAAACTTATCTAATTGGCTCCTTTTTCCAAAATCCATCCTCCCCATAGTTTAAGGTATTGGTATTGGATCAGCCGGATTGGCTGATTTCTATCTGTTTTGGCAGTGACTGATCTTAATCTGATACCTGATACCTCCCCTTTCTTAATTTTTTTTTTATTAAATATCAGCCACTTGTCACTCTGCCATTGGATCCATACCGGATCGGTTTTGGTCATGGATGATATTGTACCCAATACTTGGAACTAAAACCTTGATCCTCCTTAATTAGTGTGCTAAGGGGGGTTGGTTGCGTCAGGACCATGGCTAGCTAATTGGGATTTGGGAATTATTCGGAAGGAGAATGGTTCGGAATCATTCGTTCTGATAATTTGGTAAAAAATGTGGTAAAAAAAGCAGACTTCAAATACAATTTGGATTTGGATTAATTGGAGAATTATTGTATAAAAAAAATTCGGAAAAAAAATTCAGATGTCCATTTAAATGTTTTTTGCAGCTATTTCTCATTACCAATCAAGCATCATTCTTTCATAGCATATGACTAGTAGATGCACATAGAAAACATGGGCTTGCATTTGTGAGTAGTGAACTACACAAGTGTACACTACAACAGTAACAACACTCAGTGCTTCAGATCTAATCAGTTCTAAGTTCTGAGAGTTTCACCAAATTGAACACCAATGATTTGTCAGAAATTTTATCAAAATTACCCATTCAGCCTTCACAAATCACAATGGTTATTTATCTGAAACCTGAATCATAGTCATAGTTGAGACTTGTGACTGGGAGGGAGACCCTATATGTTTTCATTATTATTACATGTATTGGAGATATGGCCTTATAAAGGAAAAAATTGCATGTCTCTGCTCTTGGCATCATTGAATGACGTATTACACTTTACACAGTACATTTTAGATTATACAGTAATACATTTCATGTAAAAGTATATATTAACTCATTTTATTATTATTATATGGGAAAATGACAAATATGCTAGTGTTGTGTAATGACATCTTACATACTAGCACCTTCTTGCCATTGGATCTCCCTCACGAGATCTCAGCCGTTCAATCCCTTTATAGCTGTGACCCACTCTCTCCACTGCAGCTGCACCTTATCTCTCTCTCCTCTTCTTTCTCCTGCACCGTTGCAACCGCTGCCCCTTGAATTTTCCCATTTCTCTCTCATCAACCGTGCCACGCCTCTCTCTTTCTCTTTACCCAAACCAGCGAAGATTGAAGCAACAGCAGCCGCCTCACCATTACCACTCAAGAAGGAGAAGAAAGAGGACAAAGAGGTACCGTCATGGAGATTGGGATACCCCAAACTAGGATCAACAACTAAAGTAGGTCAATAGTCCATTACAGAATTCGGATATGCTTGGACTATCTTACCTTTGACAACAGAAAACCATATACTAACAGTAGAAAATACCTTCACTTGGTTACCAATCAGTGGGTCTGATTGGTCTCAAATTGACATCGAAAGGTAGGTGATGAAGGGTGAGAATGATGCCAGAAAATGGGTTTCAGCTTATGGTTGAATCAAGAGTAAACTCACATTGAATGACAGCAAGATAACCACATGAACAGTAACAGTGAACAGTGTTTGGGCAGCAAAATTTCTCTCTTTATATATATATATAAAACAAGGAAGGAGAAAATAATCAATGAATGGAGGGAAGAAGGGAGGGAAGGAAGGTAGGGGGATATGACCTTTAGCGTCCCACTTTAGGCCTTGGTAGTCTCTCACTACTGGAGTTTTCTCACCTCATGAGTCTCTCACTCAACTGTCTCTCACAGCAATCTGAACTCACAGACAAATTGTAGGCAAAACCAATATTTCATTCAAATTCTCTTCTTTTTTAAATGCTTACAAGGTAGCACTTTTTATAAAAGGGTTGGGATGGTTCTAGACCTTCATTGGAACTTCCTCCTAGACTTAATGATTTGAATAGTTCCAAGGACTTACATTGGGACTGTTTTCAAGATAATTACTTTCAGATTTTCAAGATCTCCACTCTCAATGAAATTAACTCCACTAATGACTCCTAGACTTTAATAATAACTCTTGGATTTCACTAATGACTCTTAGACTTCTAAATTCGTATGGACAACTCGTCACCCATATTTGAGCTTTCAAAATAGGCCCAATACAAAATTAAACTTAATAAATCCTAGCCCATAACCCATATAACCCAATAGGCTATTTATTAATCCATTAGACTAGGTTTTGGGCTTAATTTGGGTTTGTTCCAACATGAATACTTGTGCTGGAATCTATCTGTATCATACCGGGTCTAGCTGCAAACCGCCATCACCGCTTAAGATGATACCTCTTCTTTCTCCTCCTGCTTGTCGTTTTCTTCACGCTTACTTTGAGTCTTCTGTTCCATCAGATTCAGACTCACTTTCAAAAATAGAGTCCAAATCCATGAAACCACCACGGGTTCCAACGTCTACCGGGGCAATTTGTTCATTCCAACGTTCATTGAAATTTCGGAAGAAATCGCCATAGTTTTAGGTGAACAGCGATGCTATTTCTCTGACATTTAAAAAAGGAGGAGAAAAATGTGATGAGAGGTTTTGGTATAGATCTGTTTTCTGGCATTAAGGTTTCAGGTTATACCAAGGTTTGCAATGGAGATTTCTCATGGAGGTTGATGTATAGATCTGTTGTTTTTAGTTCTTTTATTTTTTCGATAGATCTCTTCCTTTTAGTTCGTTTGGAGTTTTTGCTGTTTAGAAGCAGTTTGGGTTTATTTTTTTAGTGGTTTGCGTGAATTAGAGGTAGGTCTGGGAGATTTATCACCTCATGAAACAAGAAGAAGAAGAATAAGCTGTTGAGATATTCCTCTACTTTCCATTTGTCCGACAGTTGCACTCTATTGCAGAACTGGTTAGGATATTTCTACGGCAGTGCCGGCACCCACGATGAAAATCCAGTCGAAGTTGCTTGTCTGGTGGCGGAGCCAGAACTGGGTCCGAGTTCTATCTCTGTCCATTGTGCCACCATGGCAAAGATGAAACTGGTTGCTCTGCTGCAACCCGTGCTACCCACACCCATTGGAATATGTTCACCGTCGATGAACATGCCAACTGAGAGTGTGTGTGTGTGTGAGAGAGAGAGAGCTGCAGTGCAGAGGGTGTATTGCAGCAGCAGATGAATTGAACCAATGAAATATGAAAAGGGCGATCCAACAGTCAAGAAGATGCTAATGTGTAAGATGCCATTACACAACACTAGCTTGTAGTCCTGTTCCCTTATTATATATATGTTGTCAAACTTTCACATATTCACATGTTCACAAGTCACAACTCTGCATGTCATGGATTAAGAACAGAGCAAGCAAAGACAAGTTTCAAAAGGCCAGTTCTTATGTCTTCTTCTTTACAATGCCCACCGTTTGGGTTCCCGGGCGAAGTACTATCATGCCGGTAATGATCGAAGCTGTGTTCGACAGAGTATCTTCTTTGAGGGCAAAGCAGCTCTTAGTCAAGGGGTTCGGTTAATGTGTTGAGAAAGACAAACTGGCTGAAGCAGAGTAGTTTGGGTATGGCTGTATGGGTGGTTGCTGGTGGTTGTCTCCATCCTTTGGATAGTAGGAATAATCACACATTCAAACCCTCTCCGCTGGTCCTTGACAGAAATAGAGAGAGTTGGACAGAAAACAGGGGGAAGTGGGAACCGGGGAAGAGATAGAGGGAGAAAGGGAAAAGATGGGCCCACAGGGCCTTTGCTGGTCACAATGGTTGAGGCGCCGGCAATTGTGTAGGACAAAGTTCAATTGCAACTGGGAAGACCAGGAAAATGAAGACCGGTAAAAAGAAGACGAAGTCAAATCGTGATTGTGTGAAACCCTAAGTCACTTTAACCCTAAGTCACTTTAATTATATATACAAGTGAAAAAATGTTTTTTTTTTTTTTTTAATCTGAATTGTTCGTATAATTCAGATTCTGGCGAATTAAACGCAAGATTTATATGTCACCCAATAAACCGCTACTTTTTCTGACTCTTTGAAACTAATTCGGATTCGTCTGAAGAATTCGTATGATTCTGTTTGACCGAATAATTCATGAATTTAATAACTATGGTCAGGACCATCTATCTGTCCATGAGTCCCACTGAAGGGGATTTCTGCTTTGGTTACATTATTCTAACAGTTAGATAAGATGTGGTCTTCATCAACTGTAATGTTCTCTATCATCAGAAAAAATTGGTGTTGCATCATTGTTCGGGATTGTCAAACTTGGGTGGATGGTCTTCATCCCATAGAATGACAATCTTCCTTACATACAATGCTTGGTAGGGGAGTCGGGAATATGACATCTGCTGAGGTGATCTGGTTTGACTATTAGAAATAAATCTTTGGTATTCGGTCTCCTGTATATGTTTATGTTGTTAGATCTTTAACGACTCAACAGAGGTTGTCTGAGTCTTGATATTCAATTAGAAAAGTGAGATTATAATTTTCCTGATAGAAAACTAAAGGTTGAATAAGAAGGAAGTTAATAAATTAAAGAGGACCTTTCATGATTCTTTCCCTGACTTGCAAATCTTTACAGGAGTGGCCAGAAGCAGTATATCCTCCTTATGCCAATGGACCTGGATACATAATTTCGAATGATATTGCAAGATCTGTTGTCTCTCAACACGCAAACCAAAGCTTAAGGGTTCGTTAATGGAACAACCTTTATTTTCCCCTCTCTCTGTTGATGTTGCTTTTCATGGATTAGATCTCGCTGTTACTGTTGTAGTTATTATTTCAGTCCAATAACAGTAGAAATTTTAACTTTGTTTGGCAGTTGTTTAAGATGGAGGATGTCAGCATGGGATTGTGGGTTGAGCAATTCAATAACACCAGGGCTGTCCAGTACTCCCATAGCTGGAAATTTTGTCAGTATGGGTGTTTGCAGGACTACTACACTGCACATTACCAGTCGCCCAGACAGATGATCTGTTTGTGGGATAAGTTGTCCAGAGGCCGGGCCAACTGTTGCAACTATAGATGATAATTAGTTGGCTTTGATCGTTTGATGCTCCCGTTGCACCATTGTGTTTTATTTTTCGTAGAAAATTTAATACTCAAATCACTTATGGAGATCATTGTAAGATTACAGAAAAAGATTGTTCGACATCTCCATGCTTTAGAGATTCCTGCGAGAATCTTCCAATTGTTGGAAAAAAGCTTGTATTTGATGGTTTTGAGAAAGCTAAAGCATTGGGTTCTGACCTATTTGCAATTTAGGCCAAATTGTAACAGTATACTGTATATCTTTTTAGTCAGTTCAAATTCAAACCTAGCAATTGCAATTGAATGGTGATCAATGAGAATCACCTGAAATTTTATTCCATTGCTAAACTAAATGTTGATTACATGAAACAAACTGATATTTCTGCCATTTCAGTATTACTGCATTTTGCTGACAAACAATTACTGTACTCACTTTAATGCCATCTATTTTTCTAGCCTCAACTCTTTCATCCTGCAAGAACAGCTGATAATTTAACTATGTCTGGTGAGATAACAAAGAAGGGTGTCTGCCTGCCTACTGATAACAAAAGGTTGAATGGAACTGAACAGATCTTTTTTGTCATGTGATAGAATAGATTCCTTGTGACATTCTTTGAAAAAATAACCAATCCTTGTTATTGTAATGGGGTTGATTATTTTTTCAAATGTCACAAGGAATCAATCCTGTCACATGAGCAGATGATAGTGTCTATTCCAATCATTGGATAAAGAGAACATGGTGTAGATTACCCATATATCGAATCAAGCTATAATTCAATCAAATACCTCTTATGTATTGTCCTACATCCCGTTTATGTCTATGCATGTGTACGAATAATCGTAAACATTACTATAATATTCCTCAAGTTGGGATGGGTTAGATTAAATAAATGGTAAAAATGAATGATTCAGATTTATTTTGTTATATTTCCAAATATATATACTCACTCCCTAAAAAGATAAAATAAAAAGAGGTTAAAAAAAGGGGGAACCCATTTATTTGTGAGATTACAACAATATGATATGTTCGTGAGATTACAACAATCTGATGTGTCATATATATATATATATATATATATATATATATATATATATTATTGTAACAAGGGTTTGTTACGATTAGAAATGTAACAAAATAAATCTGAACTATTTATTTTTATTATTTTTTTAATCTAACCCATTTAAACTTGAGGAGTGTTATAGTAATGTTTAGAGTACTCGTACACATACATCAACATGCACGGGATGCATGTCAATACATAAGGGGTATTTGATTGAATTGAAGTTTGAAATTTGATATGTGAGTAATCTAGATCATGTTTTTTCTATCCAACGATTGGAATGGACACACCATCTACTCTTGTGGTGGAATAAATTTTTGTGACATTTAAAAAATAACAAACCCTTGTTACAATAACATATATCCCTCTATATATATATATATATATATATATATATATATATATATATATATATATATATATATATATATCCACCGCCTAAAAAAATAAAAATAAAAAGAGGATAAAAAAGGGGGGAACCTATGGAATGCAGTTAGACCCATTTATTTGTGAGATTACAACAATCTGATGTGTCAAATATATCAGAATATAACCATACAACTTTGGTGCTTCTTTACCATATTCAATAGGGTGAAGCCTATCTGCTATTTTGAATGAACTGGATTAAAGAAATAAAATCTGAAGTTTACAAAGATGAAAAGATACAAACATGATATTGCTAATTGAAATCATTACCAAAAAACAAAAGGGTAAAAGGATGTCATTGCTGAGGTGGCAAACTTGCTGCTTTACATGGATGCCAGTTGTTGGACGGTGATTGGACTACAAAGGTCACCCAAAGATTGAGTAGACCAGATAGAGTCAGCTAGCAAGATGTTGACTGCCTCTGTAGGGTCGTAAAAGTCCCACCACACATGAGTTGAAGATTCATCACAGACCATCTCTTCTGAAAGACATCCAATCCTACCACCATACCTTCCACCACCACAGCATGCCCATTTCACTTCATCAAACCCATACTGACCTGGATGGGTTATAATCTCCTCCATCCCTCTGTAAACATCACAGAATACAAGCTCTGCATCTGACAACTCCAAGCTAAGCTCAGTAAGCCTCATGGACAGCATGTTGTTGTATTCAACAATGAGCTCATTGATCTCTGAGGAACAATTTCCTTCCCCGGCTACCCCGACCCTATACGAATAGGACTCATACAGAATCCGAGGACTGCAACCCAAAGGTCCAATGCCCATACAGAGTATCTTCCTCACATCTGCACTGTAAAGATCCTTAAGCACCCGATCCATCTGATCCACCAGAATCTGAGCGAATCCTGTTGAGCCAAACCTCGGTCTTACATCAGATATATTGTTCAAGAAGAGGTTGATGTAATCGTCTTTGCCAAAAGAAAGATAGAACAGCGACGATTGGATGTGTTCTTGAGCTTCTCCTTTCCCCAATTGCAGCTCTAACAACTGAATCGTCTCTAAAACCTGGCGTAATTGCTGATTCAGCGCTTGAAAGCCCAATTCGCCGGCAGTCATGATCGTCGCCGGAGAAGAACCAAAGTTCAAACCTGAAATTAGATCTTCAATTGTCCCATTTTGGTTGTAAAATTGAGGAATTTGGGGCAAACCCATCTTCTCAGCGAGCAATTGAGGAATCAGGGTTGGTTGGGAGCCATTACAAGGGAAGAGCAGAGAATCTTGGTCGAATAGAGTGGAGTAGAAAGAGTTTTCGCCGCAATTGACAGAGGAATCTCCCATGATGAACATTGCAGAGACGGAGAAGCGTTCTTGAGGAGTAGGAACGAATGGGAATTGACCAAGAACTACACTTGAAGCGACGAACAGGAGGGTTAGAAGAAGAAGCGGAGCTACCCATATTGATTTTCTTTGATCGATCTTCTTCTTGTTGTTCTTCACTTTCTGGGGGTAGTCTCTGTGATGGAAGCTTCGCTTTTTTGGAGATTTCTTCATCTTCTTCACTTTCTTGATTCTATCGATTGTTTGATTTTGATCGAAGATGCTCTTACAGTCTTACTGATTCTCTCGAAATCAAAGTGAGCTACCGAGGAGTCTTTCACAGTTCCTTATGAACGAAATGGGTTCTTAAACCGACGCGGATTTTCCCGAATGACCCAAGCAAGTCCGACCCACGTTCCGGTTCGATATCCGGTTCGGTCCCAAAATTTGCAAAGGAAGGGAAAAAGGGTAGAGCATTTTTTTGTTTTATTTAATTTTTTAACATGGGATGGGTATCAAGCTATCATTAAATTTTTTTTTTTGATAGAACATAAATTTATTGAAATAAAGAAAGGATACAAATTGGGCTTCATTTAAACAAAACTAGCATTTATATTGTGATTTCTATGATGACCTTAACGGGTGTACGATAAAAGAAATCGATGACTCCAAATTTTGTCATTTGTTGGTGACATTTACGGAAACTGATATACATAAAAACAACCCACTAGTGAGTGGATAATACGTGGTGGTGACATGTCAGAGGAATTAGGTCAGGGGTAGCCGGTAGTGGATCCCCATACTGATGGTTATGTGTCTTAGGTTGCCGCCATACCCGAATAGGGTCTTTCTATCGTCAGTGTGCTATAAATACTTAGGTATTCATATGGTAAATATATTTGATAATTTATTCTATTGCTCATTACTCTTTGTATTGCTAGCATTTCTTATTATTTTTCTTTTTTTTTTTTGGTAGAATTATTATAGTTCGAATATCTAACTTAAGCATCGAAGAGTCACCATCGAAACCAAATGTGACCCCCTCTATTGTTTAGTTTTGGTTCATTGCAGCGCAAATCTCCCACTCGAAGTGTCGGTCCAAAATGTATTGGAAACAGAAACCAATTTTGATTTTTATTTATTATCATTATTACTTATTATTATTTGTCTTGGAAAACCAATTTAGATTATTAATTGGATGCTTCTAATTCAATGGCTGGTACAATCATCCATACCGGATTCATTGACAACAGCGATAAATCGGTCTAGCCTGCTTTTCGATTCCTCTTTTCTGTTCAGTCTTAGATTCTACAATGGAAGAACAATTCTTTAGGGTGTTGGAGAGAAAGAGAGAGAGAGAGAGAGATCTAAATATTAAACATTATTAAGTTTACACATCATAACATCAGAACATCATGACAAGGCTCTCACTCTCATGATCTCATCAGAACATCAGAACATCATAACATCATAACAATGCTCTCCAAAGAGAGAAAGAGAGAGCCTGAAACACATGCTTCTCCCTCTCTCTCTCTCTCTCTCTCTCTCTCTCTCCCTCCCCCCTCCCCTTTCACTCTCCCTCCCCCCTCCCCTTTCAAGTCTTCTTAACTCATGGAATCCTGCATAAAGAGAAAAAAAAGAAACCATGAAACTGTAACTGTTATGTCAATGGAGGTGATGAAGACAAAAAAAAAAAGAAAAAAAAAAAGGGAAAATTTCTCCCACCTCTCCTTTAGGAATCCTAAAAGGCAACCACCCTCCAACTTGACTTAAAATATCTCCCACCTCCTTTGTTTTTGAAAATATTCTCCACCCCTCCTCCCCCAATTTAATTTGCTTTAGTCTTCCCTAGCTAAGAAGACAACAATGTGAAGCGGCCATTGTCGGCAGCGATGGCTATGGAAGGGGTTTTCTTGTTGGATGATCTTCTGGTTTAATTTTTTAGACCCTGTGCAACCCGACTGCTCGAGACAGTAGCTTTAAATCTGCTCCGATGAGCTACTTCAGCCTTTCTGCATTTGGGTCTCTGCCGCTTGAACCTTCCTGGCTTTGTGTGCTGAAATTTCATCTTCGATACTTCGATTCTTCAGTCAATATTGATTGTAGATGTCTTGCAACTCGTCTTCTGCACTTCTATTATTCTTGAGGAAATTTTGTCATCACCTGTTTACACAAAACGACGACTGAGAGGTAGTTTTTGAAAAAGTCTTTTTTTTTTGTTTTTCAAATTGAAAGGTATTATCGTCCTAAATTTTTTTGTGATGATGAATCTCATCACCAAATCGAATGGAGAGAAATATTTTCAAAAGCAGTGGGGGGGGGGAGATATTATGAATCAGGTTGAGAATTGTTTGCCTTTTAAGATTCCTGGGAAGGAGGTGCATGGGAGAAATTTTCAAAAAAAAAAAAATGGAGGTGATGAAGACAAACAAGATCGAGACTCACGTTTTGCAATTAACACTTCGGCTAATGTGTATATTAAGCTGAACGCTACACTTTTTGGGAAGCTGCCTAGCGGGCCCATCCTTTAGGTTCTTAAACTTAGCTGCTGTTGCCTTAATGCATTCACATGCTTGACGACGCAGCTCTCTTGTTGGCACCATCGCCTTGGTTCTCCTCACCCCATAGCAACAAGCCGGAACCGGCTGAGGCGCCGCTTGGGTAATATATGGGACACATTTGCTCAAGTTCGTCTGAATTATATGGGACACATTTGCTCAAGTTCGTCTGAATTTGCCCACAGTTCACCCCCGTTTCACCTGACTTCACCATCGTTTGGATCATGACTACCACCAACATAACACATATCATCAACTCTCCCTTCATCTTTTTCTGTTGTATCAATGTATGGGGTTTGTATAAGAGAAAGAGTCTGGAAGGGTATTTATATATAGGAAGGGTATTTATAGGAGTTGAGATGAGTGTGAATGGAGTTCTTTCAATTGGAAGCCTGGGTGACTGTTACTGGCTTCAGGATTTTCAGGTGATCCGATTACTAAATTAAGGAGAGGGAGATGAGTGTGAATGGGGTTCTTTCAATTGGAAGTTTGGTGACTATTGTTGGAATATATGTATGTGGGCTTAATTAATTACTAGGCCCATTGATCAGTGGGAGTCTATGTCACTAGGTTAGACCAGTTCGGTCTGATTCGTCACAAGATAAAGAGATAGACAATCCATATTACAGTGTGAGACTGATTAGGACTTGTGACAGTATTATATATACTAGGTCATGAGTCCTCGCAGCCATAGTTGTTTCTTCTCTTTGTACCCACGAGCAGTGAGAAAGACGCGGAACCTCTACAGGCTGTGGAAGACCGTGATCAAAGCTCCAACACTATTCTTGGATAATAACGGCGGAAATCAATCTTCTACTCTCAGGTATGTCTCTATTATTATTAATTACATTGAACATCATTGTATTCTAAATCTCTGTATGGATATTAGGGTTTAGAATGAAACCCTATGAACTGGAAAAAATGTAACAACTGTTACAGGCTATAGGATTTTCAGGTGATCCGATTCTTAAAGGAAAAGGAGATGAATGTTGGGATTTGGTACATGTGTTTGATTTCATGAAATGGTGATTCATTTTTCTCTTACATTTGTAGAGAGAGGTTCTATTTATAGATGTTTTGAGAGGAAGAGAGGTTTGTTTTGGGTACATGTGTTTCATTTCATGCAAAGGTGACAACAAATCTTTCACATGCAACGTATGTTTTTGTTGACAATTTGGTTTGATATATGATGAATCAATGATTCGTAGGAACATTGTGTATGATGCTCACTCCACTCCTTAACCCTACATTTGGGTGATCAATCCGTTGGTCAGCCTAATCGATCTCCACCACTTTTAGACATAAGACAATGACTTCATCATTGGTCAAACATTGACCTACTTATTTCCATTCAATCGATTAGAAGTCTATAATCAAGCTCATACCAAACAAACTACAAGCAGTGTCATCGAAACTATACCTGTAACTGAGCTCATACCAATTGATACGAGTTTGAACGATAAAACCACTTATTTCTAATTGATAATAACCAATACAACCAAAGATACTTAATTATATATAGACTTTCGTTCCTATTAATTTTTAGTCGTTGGTCATGTGGAACTAAAGTTGTAGTGCCATCAAAGGAAGGGAGTGTATGGAGTGTGAAAAACTTGTCATCCACATCGGTTAGAGAGAGAAAATGTTAAAGAGACACGAGTTATAAAAGGAGAGTAGACACTTACGAGAGGCAACTAGTCTTTAATCGATCTGTCAGGATCAGATTAGTGATCAATTTTAGATCGAGCCAAGTTGGTTTTTTAGTCATTAATAAGAATGACCGATTAATACATCATCTAAGACCATGACCTGACTGCTTATTAGATCGATCGTCTAGGTTTTGACCTTGACTTGTTTAGCATGATTAAATGGGGGTCACTGAATCTGTTAGGCCTGAGTTTTAAGTTTGAAAAGAAAGACCCTGTTAGTGGGCTTGGCTTTGGGCCATAATAAAACCCTTGAATTGGGTTGTTTCATAAAGCCCATAAAGCTAGTTCAGTCCATTAATCAACTAAAATATTGGTTCAACACATTAGGCCTATTGCAGCAATGAGCCAACCAATTCACAGATACACTTAACATGTCTCCTTCACCAAATACAAATGACTAGCTAAGCGTGGCCTAGCAATGGCCATCAATGGCTTGGCCTTGGGCATAGTCATCCCATACACCTCATTTGTATCGATGTCTTCCGGCCTCAACCCTTCTGGCGGACTCCAATCGAAGCAATGGAAAAGCCGAGCTAGAGCCATCAAGACGAAAATGACGCCCAATGGTGCGCCAGGGCATTTTCTCTTTCCTGCACTGAAGGGCAATATCTTGAAATCAGTCCCGTGGCTTATCTCAACCCGGCTCCCATCCATCAAAAGATGCCTCTCTGGTCGGAATTCATCGATGTCATCCCAAATACGGGTATTCCGTCCAAGTGCATGAGTGTTGATGAAGACACGTGTCTTGGCCGGAATGTCATAGCCATTGATCTTTGTTGATCGAAGGGATTCATGGGGGATAAGAAAGGGTCCGGCAGGGTGCATTCGGAAGGTTTCACGGACAACACATCGTAAGTAGTTTAGGTGGGCTAGATCTGATTCAGTTACCATACGGTCCTGGCCCACAACTGAGTCCAGTTCTTCCTGGACCTTGCGAAGAACCCGTGGGTTCTTTATCACTTCTGCCATGGCCCATTCATTTGTCACTGAAGATGTATCTGTGGCTGCAGCTATCATATCCTACACATATAGCAGTTAGATTAAGCAACCAAAATGGGTTTTTACTGGCCCATTAAGATTTGGGCTTAGACATTCCAATCCAAAATAAAACCTAAACTTAGGCCCAAACAGTGAAAAAAACTAACCTGAATTAGGGCTTTGATCTCCACATCATCCATGTTTTTCTTGCCTTGTTCACCAGGCAAAGACAACAAAATATCAACAAAATCCATCTCTCTATCTTCCTTCTTCTTCCTCTCACTCCCCTTCCTATGTTCCTCAATTATCTTCATGTGGAATTCATCCACTCTCTTCTCCACTTCCCTCATCTTCCTCTCGCATCCGAAAGGATCAATCTGCCTCCAAATTGGCAGATAATCACCTAAGTAAATTAACCCAAGAAGCCAAAATAACTCATGTGTTATGTGCATGAACTCTAGAGCTTCTTCCGGTCCTGCCGATTTGATCCCGAAATATTGCTTCCCTAGCAACATTCTAGTCACATTGTTCATCGAAAATGCACCCAAAACTTCCCTTAGGTTCACAGGCTTGCCGGTTTGAGACTGGGTCCACACGTCCCACACTAGGTGTTGGGCTTCAAGGGCACGGTGAACGGCAAACGACTCAAGTCTCTTGGTTGTTAGTAGATGTTCCATGCATATTCTCCTCATTCTCTTCCAATGTGGGCCTAATGGTGCCAATGCTACATCGCCACATCCATAAGCGAGGTGGACTCCTGCTAAGGTCCGAGGTCGAGAGGCAAAGATTTCATCTTGCCGGAAAAGTATTTCACGTATGATCTCGGGGTCATCGGTAGTGATCGCATCTACACATCCGAGACGTAGATAGACCAAAGGCCCATACTTCTTGCAGAAAGTTGCAAAGTCCTTGTGTGGTAGGGGGCCCAATTGTAGAAGGTTGCCAAAGATGGGCCATCTTGGTGGACCTGGAGGGAGTTTCCTGGTATTTTCAATTGATTTCTGAGCTAGCTTGAAGTATAGGATGAGCAGAAAGAGAAGAGAACTAGCAAGAGTAGAAGTCATACCTAATATTCCTAAATCCATCTAGACAGTTAAATTATGCCAAATATTGTGTTTTCGCCGTTAATTAATAGTGATCGTGTTACCCTATCGGCTAATTGAATCAACAATATAGAGATCAATGTATAATTACCATGATCTTGGCATGTCGTAACGATTATGTGGCGTTACACCGTTCATTCAATGGCGATTTATCAGAATCATGAAACAAATGTTTCTTAAGATAGAGGTTAGCTATTAAACAAGAAGGGAACCAGTCATGGTTGGTGATACATGCTGGAAGTGAGGATTCTCTAGTCTCCTACTTGAAAGAAATGAAAATTGCATGTTTAGTGAGGAAAAACTTGGGCTTGTTTCATGGTCAGAACTTGAGGTAAAACTTGGGCTGGTTTGAAAGAAAATTGGGCTCAAATTTTAACTACATGCGGCTAGGGGCTTGGGTCTAGCCCTATTTAAAGTTATTCATTTGTTCAATGCAGCCCAGCCTGGATTGCAGGCCCAATCATTAATTAGTCAAATTCATAACTCAAATCACCATGTTAAAAAGTCTCTCCTTCTATAGTCGTGCAACCTTTTCAGTCACATTTGGGTCGTTGGACTGCATCGAAACACTTGCAGATGCACTCTAGCACAACAGCACCGATACAAGAAATTCAAGTCCTCAGAATAAAGGATAAGATAAGATGTCTAGATGGGTGGTCCAGAATTTATTTGTTTTCTCCACCTTTAACTGTCAGGATAATATAGATAAAGGAAGTGCTTCTCTCTCTCTCTCTCTCTCTCTCTCTCTCTCTCTCTCTCTCTCTCTCTCTCTCTCTCTCTCTCTCTCTTTCCTATATATATATATATATATATATATGGGAAAATATCTACTGTAGGTTATCGTAATCTCATACATCCGTCATCGTTTGCAATAATATCCCTAAGACCTCCTACTTTTGAAAAGCTGTATCCATCAGACCCCCTCCTTTAAGATATGTCCCCCAATCGATGACATGTCACCATTTTAATTTAATAAATGATAAAACTACCATTCTCTTTTAATTTTATAGAACTTAAAACCTTTTTCTTTTTTTCTTCTTCTTCGTCGATGATTCTCATGAGTTGGATATGGCGGGAACCCAAATCGCGAGCCGGAGAAATCTCTTTTGATATCATTGCTTCTCCGGGCTCAGCATCGGGTTCTGCCATATCCAACTCATGAGAATCGTCGACGAAGAAGAAGAAAAAGAAAAAGGTTTTAAGTTTTATAAAATTAAAAGAGAAGGTAGTTCGTCATTTATTAAATTAAAATGGTGACATGTCAATCGATTGAGGACATATCTTAAAGGAGGGGTCTGATGGATACAACTTTTAAAAGTAGGGGGTCTTAGGGATATTATTGCAAACGATGGCGGGTGGGTGAGATTACGATAACCTACAGGGGGTGTGGTAGATATTTTCCCTATATATATATCTTCTTTTTGAATTTTTTTTATGATGTCTTGTTTATTTTGTTGTAAAATTTCCCAAGCAAATAGTATTTTATTTAAAATTTTCTTATATTTTTTATATTTTACATTAAAAACAATAATAAAAAAATCCTACTTTACAGGAAAAAAAAATGTTTCCATCTTTGTACATGGAAAATTTTCCTAAATCTTGAATTCCTAACATGATTCCTCACAATGAAAGTCTCTTGAAATAGAGAATGAATCCTTCTGTACCCTCAATGACAATACTTAGCATGTCGAAAACCTATAGATGAGCATTGCGTTGTAAAATCGGATGAACGGTTTCGAGTTCTAGAGTTGGGCCACAACGTATCATTAGGGGTGAGGTGGCAGCACGCTTCTCGTGCCAAGTCGAGATCTTTGGCCCAATTCTCCTTAGACTTAAAGAGTCCTTGTGTGGGTGGATTCCCCTCCTCAGATAGGGCCAGCTCCGATCTGGAAATTGTGATCTATATCACATCGATACGTTATGTGCTTAGATCTGTACATCTCATATCCGAATCATCTCCTATGCGTACGGGCATAGGAGACTTGGTGGAGACCATTGGATAAAGTACATCTGGCTTTTTGCCAATCTAAAGGTCAAATTTAAATTAAGATGTATTTGTGGTTTTATACCCAGCTACACAGAATAGAAACAGACTGGATTCTTCTTCGTTTTCAAGTCGCAAAACAGATGGCAAACAAAGGGAAGATAACAGTGTGTGAACCGAATACGAACGCGCTTGCAGGAGCCATCATCGTTTTGCTCGGATTCTCCTCATTTTCAAGTTTCAAATATCATACAAATCAAAAGACCATTGAATACAGAATTCAAAATAACTTCTACAATCGGAATCCTTCTTCGTCAAAATTCTTCACATACAGAGAAAAAAAATAAGAACACAAAAAAACAATTGTAGGAGTGTCATTAGTCATTTTCCTGAGATCCGAAACTCCAGTGGAGATGGATCAGAAGCAACAACCTCCTTCTATTGGAGCCGCTACTGCTACTAATCATGAGAATGAATCTTAAAAATATTTATCTGGGTTTCCATTGACATCAGTGATTTTATGGAAATTGATGTCTGGATCTGCAACTAAGATTAGACTATAAAACTGATTCATCCAATCGCACCTTCGTAAGACTGAGAAATCAGTCGAATTAAAACCACAAGGTACATCATTCCTTTATATCTACTCAACCCATATGAATTAGGGTAAGAAAATTATGATTTTGCGCAAACCCCAAATTCTTAATTCCTAAATTTCTGATATCCTCCAGTATTGTTCTGTTCATATCTCCTCTAACATTTCCTGGTCAATCCTTATTCCCATTGTAATTCTGTGCAAACGATTCCAAGACGGGTTTGAGTATGGATTGTTGCATTGCAGCCTCGATGACTATGGTTTCCTCTGCGTTTTCAACCAAAGCTTGGGGTTCATCGCCTTCTATTGAGGTTTATGTTGCTAGGTGCTCTTCTAGCTTCCCTCTAATTCTTATTAGGACTATTAAAATCAGCCCCAGATTGAAGCCTCCATGGCAGACCACACTTTTGGAGAAGCTGGAAGACTGGCGTCCTCCTTCTCTTCTCTTTCTCTTTTTGTTGTAGTGAAGAAACCACCATTCGCTTTCTCTTTCTGTTGCAGTGAAGATAGGCGGTTTCTGTTCTGTGTAGCAAGGTATGAAACCACAAATATATTTGTATTTGAATTTGACCTTTAGATTGGCAAAAGCCAGATGTCATTTATCTAAGGGTGTCAAAAATGGGCCCGGCCCGGTAGCACGGACCGAGCCAGCCCGATATAACCCGAACCCAGCCCGGACCGAACCTTAATAGACAGGTTTCGGTCTCGGCTTGTAAAGCCCGACACCGTTTCAGTCCAGACCGAAACCAGACTGGACCAACCCGTTAAGAAGCCCGAACTAGCCCGATCCAATAATACCTAACCCGAACACCGAAAGGTCCATCCGGGTCCAGTTTCTTAATTTTAATGGTTTTAAATTTTGATGGATTATATTACACTGTTATAGTTCACTTCTTGATCCGAAAGATTATATGAATCTATAGTTGAAAAGAATATGTTAATTATTACAATTTATTAAATTACATGCATATAGAAGGAATGATGCTAATATTATAGATAAAAATAATAAAATAGGCTATATATCTTACATATAAAATAGGCCCGATAAGCTTGATAAGCCCGGTCCGGACCGAACCAGCCCGAAATCATCTCAATTAGCCTAGCCCGATAACAAACCGACACTGGACCAACCCGATAGTTATTGTGTCCAGCGCAGCCCAACCCAACCCGAACTCTTAATGGACATGTTTTGGGCTAGGCTTATAAAATCCGACACCGATTCAGCCCGGACCGAAACCTGCCCGGACCGGCCCGTTGACACCCTTACATTTATCCAATGGTCTCTGCCAAGTCTCCTATGCCTGTACGCATTGGAGACGATTCGGATTGCTAACTAGGAGGGAGGGAATGATGCAGTCAGACATGCAGTCTATAGGCAGATTTAGGGGTGAAAGTTTTACCTTGACGGCCCGAGCCCGCCCAGAACCGGCCTGAACTTGATCAGGGCCTAACCCGGCCGGTACCCTAACAGGGCCCAATCAGGATACAGGGTAATTTTTACCCTGTCAGTGTAAGGACGGGTTTGGATTGAGGCCTCGGGTAGAGCCCGGCCCGACCCTACCCGACCCTGTCTTATATATATATATTTCCCTTTCAGAAATCAGATTCTAAACCATAATCCCCAATATTATCTCCATTCGTCACTCACTCTCTCTTTCTCCTAGCTGCAGTCGCACTGTCCAAGATGTCACTCACTCACTCAGCGTCTTAGCCCCAGCGAGTCTTCTTCTTCCTCTTCGTTGACGGTGGATGGCTTGACTTCAGGTAGTACTTCTTCCCTCTCTCTCTCTCTCTCTCTCTCTCTCTCTCTCTCTCTCTCTCTCTCTCTCTCTCTCTCTCTCTCTCTCTCTCTCTCTCTCTGAATCATCTATCTTCGTTAAGTTTGATTTTTTTTTTCAGACCATTCTGTTCGTTGGAGGTTTATAGAATTTTCAAACCATTCTTCTGATCTTTGAATTGTAATGATTAAGTATTGCTTGTTTTATAGTTTCTTGAGTGGGTTCGGTAATCGATATTGGGACTAATGGAGGGGCTAGGAGTGGTTCGAGTAAGGATGTAAACGGATCGAATTCGAATCGGATATATCACTATCCGAATTCGAATATGCCTAAAAACTATGGCATCCGAATTCGATCCGGAATCCACCGGATTTCTAGAAAAGGAATTCGGCTTCGAATCCGAGTGAGTAATCGGATTTCCGGCTACTATACAATTCGAATCCGGAAAAAAAAAAAAAAGAAATAATCTGCGACAGAGCGAGAGAACAGACTATCATTGAACAAGCTGAGAGATGAAATTGATTCAGGTGAAGCACATTAAATCTCAGACTTGAAATCTCAGACCAGGAACCAAGATGAAAGCAAAATAATATAGATTCACAGGTAAAAAAACACATCCACAGGTAAAAAACACTTAGAATCGGAAGAAAATATAAATACCTATACAAGGAACCAGACTCCAGTTCGACCAAGAGAGGTACAAAAAATTGTTAACTCATCTCCCTTTCTACTGAAAGAAATCCCTCATTTCTCTCTCCAGCCGCCTCCATAAGAATCCTCTGGTTTCTTATTTTCTTTTAAAAACCATCAACCCCCTTCCCCAATGGCCTTCCTCTCAGATCCATAGTGGAAAACCATCAATCTCTTTTTCGATCCGTTTACTTCCTTAGATCCACTTAGCCTGCAACTGCACCTCTTTCTCTCCTCTTACCGCTGCGCCGCAACTCCTCTATTTCTTTCCGCCTCTTCATCTCTCCATATGTTCATACCAGAAACGAAGATGAACAATCGCCTCTACATCTCTCCATATGTTCCTATCAGAAACGAAGATCAACAGCCTAGGGCAGCTCGCAAGTTAGAAAACATAAAGAAAGAAAAAAAAAAGGGTTTTGAGAGTAAAACAGTGAGACGAAGTGAAAGGTTTTTATTAATTATTAAGTCAGAAGACATTTAAGTCATTATTTATTAGGATATGATCCTTTGACTAATTATTTATTGGGATATAACTCTTAAGTTGTTACTTTTGGAAATAGGTGATTTTACTTGGATACACTTAAACGGATCGGAGCGGATATAATCCGCTTCGTTTGAACAATATCCGCATCCGCATCCGAATTCGATACCATCTATCCAAATTCGCATCCGAATCCGATTGTTCGGATTCGGAATCTCCTAAACGGGTGCGAATTCGAATTTTCGACTATCCATTTACATCCTTAGGTTCGAGTGTTTCTGTACGAAAGATCTTAGGGTACTGAGGTTAAGCTCTGGCATGCCACTGGTTCCCCTATGTTTTTCCCTCTCTTCCTCTTTCAATCTTTCAATCGATTTATATTTTATATTCTACAGACATAAATCAGTGTTTCTTTCGTCTTTATTCCATGAATCACAATCTGAGATTTCTGATTTCTAAAACCCCCTCTTTCAAACCATTCTTCTGATCTATGTTTCTATTATGTTGTGCTTTATTTTATTTTGATCCTCTCTATTAAGTTATCATTGATCTTATTACTGTATTCTTCTCTTTGAAATTAATCATTCATGTCTTTTCCTTAAGAATATTTGGCATTTATAAGTTAAAATGTTGAATTAAGGTAAATCAGGGTAAACTCGACCTTGATTCAGGTCAATTAGGGTAAACCCGGCCCAGCCCGACCCAATCAAAGTAAATTAAGATAGGGTAGGGTTTGGTATTACCCTACCAAAGTAGGGTAAGGGTTGAGGTTATATACTACCCTGACAGGGTAGGGTAGGATTTGAATTAATATAAAAAATTATTGGGTAAAATAGAGTTTGTATATATCCGATCCAATCCGACTCTGTTTCACCCTAGGCAGATTCACCCAGTTCTAACATTTAGATTACAAGAATACCCTTAATCCTGACAGTTTTGTCGGTTAGTGAGCAATGAGAAACACGAGCGCAGCTTTTTCTTGTGCCTTTAAATATCTGCGCTCGCTCCTGTCGTTTTTCTCTCTCCAATGTCCAGGTCTGATCAACCACGTGTCTCTCTCAGCTAACCCCCAACGAAGTAAATGACGTGGGAGTATAGGATAACACCAGGTTGAATCTTATAGTCCATACAATCATAATCCAATTAAATTTCTCCAAGATTGTCGGCAGAGAAACTGGATATCAACACGTGTTCTTCCAGTAAATGGACTTCCGTTGGATTTAGATTAGTGGGTCCCAGTTTTAACCCAAAAAGGATTAGTGGGTCCCATTGACAGTTCCGAAAGAGATAAGACCCATTTCATTCCTGCCTTCGAAATGGCTAAAGTGCGCTTTATTTTGTGAAATATCAAAAGTACCCTTTCGAGATTTACCATTGTTTTTTTACCATGTCCGAAGATGGATTTCATTACTTTCAATTTTTAAAGCGAAATCTTACCCAATATATATATATATATATATATATATATATAGATATTTTTTTAAAAGCGAAAGTGATCTCTCATTTATACCAATCGAAGGGAAGGAAATGGTTTTTCCAATAGAGGAAGGACCCACATGATCTGTATCAGTTTGGTTTGATCAGTCGATACATATCGTTCCAGATGGATACATATTCGATATTGATTCTAAAATTAAAGAATGTGAATCTAAATTAATATTTTGCTTTGTTTTTCTCTCTGCTTTTATGGTTGGAGGGGGGGGGGGGGGTGGAAGAGGTTCTAAACTTAGGGTAGGAGTCGACAATTACAAAAATTCGTATGTAGTTGGAAGACAAAAGACCATAGAGTTAGAGCTCGTTTCCAGTTATACAGTCTCTCCAATCATGATCTAATAACTGAAGTTCACTCTATACGTATATCAATATGTTTATATACGTGCCAAGTGACTCCAACCATTGAATAACTCACTGAACCAACTACACAACTTGAGACGAACTAAACCCAATTAGATGGTTTGTAAACCTTATAATCTGATCTTAATCCTCCCATTGGTGAAGCACGGTATTAAAAGGGTATTTATGTCATACTATCGGTTGGTTGAACGACAGTTGAATTTTTTTTTTTTTGGTAGAAACAGTTAAAATTTAAAACACTAAAGTCCAAATGATACTTCAAAATACCAGTTTTATCCAATCAGTCAAAAGAGACAGTTACTGATGGAGGGTATTATGGTCATTTCAAAAAATCTACAATCGTTTATAGTTTCGCCTTTTGAATCCAATTTTTCATTTCTCATCTTTTTCCCGGCCATTCATTGTGAAGGGCTAAACCCAACACAGTGAATGAAGAGAACACAAATAGTGAGAAATGGCTTTTAGGAGATCATAAATCTGGACAGCCCTTTGGTCTGGTGTTCTTCTTTGGGGGAAGAAAGGAATTATAAGGAGATCAGATGGATTTCACATCGTTTTTGACGTCTCTTACGACGTCTTGTTTGATATTTGTAGTTTTGATGTTTGTGTTCGCATGGCTGTCGAGAAGACCAGGCAACAATGTAATTTACTACCCTAATCGGATTCTCAAAGGGATGGATCCATGGAAAGGATCATCAGGGTCCAGGTTTAGGAATCCATTTACTTGGATTCAGGAAGCCTTGAACTCTACTGAAGCAGATATCATTTCCATTTCCGGCGTCGACACTGCTGTTTACTTCGTCTTCTTGAGCTCCGGTGAATCTAATTAAGCCTTTCCTTTCATTAAAGTAGTGGAAACTGTGACTGATCTCTCCACCATGGATTGATATTTCTATTCAGGTTTTTTTTGATGGGGTTGGTTAATTCCTCACATGTTGTGGGTAGATAATCAGAGATTTCTGGGTTTGATTTATTTTAATGTTTTTTTGGATATTATTATTATTATTATTATTATTATTTTGTAATTCTTAGACTCTAAGTTGACATATTTATTGCTTCCTTTTAATTGGTCGATGACTTTTTTTAATGTTTTGTTTTCCTGATTTTTGGGAACCCAATAGATTTTTCTTTTGAATTCCTTTTATTTGATGTTTTATGTTGAACTGATGTACCTGCAAGTTATTTATTTTAAAAATAATTTTTTTTTAAAATTTTATTTTCCTCTTTTTAAATTTTGTTTTGTTTAATTTATGTGGCAGTATTGGGTATCTTGGTTTTATCTGGATTTCTGCTACTGCCGGTTCTTCTGCCGGTTGCTCCAACTGAGAATATAAAGGCAAACACAACTACCACTAGCAAAGGAGCCTTCAGCAATCTTGACAAGCTATCCATGGGACATATTGAAGTAAGCTACATGACTTTATCCATGAATTTGTGCCCTTGTTGTTCTTTACTTTGTGTGGGTGTGAGTGAGTGTGCGTGTTTGTCTGTGAGTGTGGTGTGGTATGTGCTTGTATGTATGTGTGTGTGTGTGTGTGTGCATACGTGTGTGTTCATGTGCGATAGACAGACATATGTACTCGTGTGTGTGTGGATATGTATGTGTGTGCATGTAAAGATGTCAACGGACCACTTGGGCTGGTTTCGGTTCAGGTCAAATCGGTGTTGGATTTTATAGGCCTGACCGAAACATGTCTATTAAGTGATTCGGGCTAGGCGGGCTGCAATTAATTAACGGGCCGGCCTCGTGTTGTTTTTTTATCGGGCTTAGCATATTGGGTTGATATCAGGTTGTTCAGATTGAAAACCCGATAGGAAACCCATTAAACTCATCCAAAAGGATGCAGCAATGAAAAATGGTTCAGTCTAAATCAGTTTGATCTGGGCCATTATTGGGTTCGGACCCATTGGTTTGATTTTTTGGGTCTAGACTGAAACAAGACTGGTAAGATATGCCATACCTCAATCCAAAACATATTCAATAAAATTTCAATCCGAATTAATTTCAGATTAATTTAGGTCAACTCGATCTGAATTAACGATTCGGTCCCAATATTAACACTCTTATTGCATGTGTGTGTTTGTTTCCCCATTGGGCTTGTTGTTTCATTCTTTAAGTGAAAAAATAACAATTGTTTTTAAATGTAGGTCCCACATTATCAAAAATGAAAAAAAAAAAATTACATGATGATAATGAAGTTTCATCTGATTTTGAGGTGTAGTGATGGAAGTTGGAAAACATAGGATCTCTTTAATTTGAAAATCCTTTCCACAATATGATTTTGATTATTTAATTTGTTGCTTATGTATTACAGAGGAAGAGTCCAAGACTCTGGGCATACTTGATTGGCACCTACTGGGTTTCTTTCGTAACATTTTACATCTTGTGGAAGGCATATAAACATGTATCCAAACTGAGAGCTAAAGCTTTAATGTCTCCACCAGTGAAACCTGAACAATTTGCTGTTCTTGTCAGAGACATACCTCAGCTACCTCAAGGCAAAACTCGTAAACAACAGGTTGATTCATATTTCAGAACAATTCATTCTGAAACTTTTTACCGATCAATGGTGGTCACAGACAACAAAAAGGTATAATAAATTATTTTGGCCACTCAGGAATTGCCTCACCATTATCTACATTTAAGAAATAAATTGTAATTAATATACTGCTTCTTCTGACCATATTGTTCATTGGTAATGATTTTCTTATTTGATCTTCCTCATCTAACCAGCCAGGACCATCTTTAAATTTCTGCATATGCATTAAGTCTTGCTGCTACTCGTTCATTCTCCTCAATTTTTTCTATAAATATGTAACATTTTTTTTTGGGTAAGTAGATATAAATATGTAACATCTACTCTGTAATCATCTGAGGAAATTGGTGGTCAATATACTCTTTTTTTGTTTATCAAATTTCTATACAAGTGGGTAGGAAATGATTCGGGGTGTCAACAGGCCAGTCCGGACCAAATTGGTGTCGGCCGG